>VWXS01000122.1:0-90997 GCA_028584115.1 Stagonosporopsis vannaccii | reverse complement strand
CCAGCAGCCCTCGCAGCCCTCGCAGCGTCGCCCTGCGCGCCTGCACGCCTGCACGCCCGTCCCCTCTGCGCCAGCCACATCGCCTGCGCCAGAGCGAGCCCCGCAGGCCTGCGCTCCGTCGCTCGCTACGCTGCGACGTCACAGAGCGGCCCCGTCCCTGTTCCGCCTGCAAGCCCACTCTGCGGGCCCACCCTGCACTGCGTCGACTCCGCACCACGCAGCGATCGCTCTCTGCCCGCGATACTCGGCGCCTGAACACCTGCCACCAGAGCCCTCTGCAGCCTGCCTGCCATGCCTGCTGCGACCCAGAACCAGCCCCACACGCCGCGTGTGCGCAACGGCGACCCTCAGCCCGCTCCCCTCCCCGCGACCGAGCCCGTCTCCGCGAAGCGCGACCTGACCTCGTGGTGGAAGACGTTCAGCAAACGCGCAGTGAAGAAGGAGGAGGAACAGAAAGGTAAGGTGCTCTCCACCCTCAACGCACGCCGCCAGGCACACAGCTCCGTTGCCGTCAGCTGCGCTCGCCGAGCTGCACCGCACAAGGCTGAGTCCTATCGGCGCGCTCGCAGCCGTCTCCACTCGCGCCCGTCCAACACATGCTCATACTTGCCCAGCAGAAACTGTGCCTCAGGGCATATTCGGTGTACCCCTCATCACAAGCATACCCTACGCCAATGTCGCCATATCCTTGTTCAACGAACACGGCGAGAGCTACATATACGGCTATGTCCCCATTGTGGTTGCAAAATGCGGCGTCTTCTTGAAAGAGAAAGGTCAGTGCTGTTCGTGCGCACTCGCCCGCCAGCTAACAGTTCCCCAGCAACTGATGTCGAGGGCATCTTCCGGTTAGCAGGCTCAGAAAAGAGGATCAAGGAGCTGAAGATCGCGTTCGACACCCCTCCGCGCTACGGCAAAGGCCTGGACTGGACAGGCTATACAGTTCACGATGCAGCCAACATCCTGCGCAGGTACTTCAACCACCTGCCAGAGCCCATCATTCCTCTCGACAACTACGACAGCTTCAGACAGCCTCTGCGAAATCACCAAGCGGAGGCTGTTGGCCAGATCGAAGGCCAAGCACCTTCGATTGGAGGTTTCGACCCAAATGCAGCCGTACGCAACTACCAGCATTCCATCAAGAGCTTACCCTCCCTAAACCGGCAATTGCTCCTGTATATCCTAGATCTACTCGCAGTCTTTGCTGCAAAGGCCGACGTCAATAAGATGACAACATCCAATTTGGCAGCAATCTTCCAGCCTGGAATCCTATCTCACCCACAACACGACATGTCTCCTCAGGATTATCGGCTGAACCAGGATGTACTCATTTTCCTCATCGACAATCAGGACCATTTCCTGATTGGCATGGAAGGCACCGCTGTCGACGAAGGTACTGTCAAGCAGATTGAGAGCGGGCCGAACACACCACAAGTGCGCACCCCTACGACGCCAGGGAGAAACAATTCTGGCGTCAACCGCTCGGCGTCTACGTCATCGAGTGCAGGTGCCGACAGTCTGCGCAGGTATGGCGGTGTCCGCAGGAATGTTTCAACGTCCTCCAAGCGTTCACGTCACTCTGGAGCTATCCCCAGCCCTGTTACTCCAGGCTTTGTAACGCCGCCCGCATCTGGTGTGCATAGAAGCAACACTTTGCCGACGAAACGATCCCCAGCGCTCAATAGCCCTCGCTTTGCGAACAAACCCTCCGGCCCGTCGACGCCTACAGCAGAGGAAGGAAAAGCATTGCTGTCGCCAAACACGGTCGAGTCCGCAGCAGCAGACATCTCACAGCCCGGAAAACCCCAAACCGAGACGGAACCTGCGAATGCACCAGAAACACTGCCTGTCGGCGTGCAAAAAGAGTCTGCACCAGAAGAAGCTGCGCCGAAGCGTGCAATGACCCTTCCCCCTGGCAAAATCGAGCTTCCCAAGCCTGCCTTCGCGCAAGGCGGACAGCAGCCTAGGGGTCCTGCAGATACGCCCGCGCTGGATACCATCCCCGGAGCGTTTCCGCCGTCCACTCCAGGCGTCGTTCCGCCTAGTGAACAGAACACCCCAATCGCCCCCACACCTGCTTCCGTTCAGGCAGCGCACGTATTACATCCCCCTCTAGCCCAAGGCACTGGACGCCGCAGCCCGCACTTGACTCCAACCCGTGAACGATCCGAATTCATCGAAGCGCCAGTTGACTCCGGTCCATCGGTCGAGCCTACCCCTGCCGTCCGCACCTTCACGCAGATACTTGCAAAGGTATCACAGTCGCCTTCAGACGTGAAGGACGGAAAAGATAAAGACGGCCGTAAGCCGAACAAGCTACAGAAGAAGAGGCTCCCCTCCGGACAGATCCCCAGCGCTCACAGCTCGACTACCTCATTGACTGGACAACTCGCCAGCCTCGATGCCATCAGCGTCGCTCCTGCGCCCTCGTCTCCTCTGTTCCCACCGCAAGCTCCATTTGCATCTCAATCTCACGCTAGCGGATCGAGAGAGGCCCTCCCGCAAGCGAGCAACGAAACGTTTTCATCGCGCAATTCCGGAAATACGTTGAAGCCCAGCATGTCCCCATCGGCTTCGTTCCGGTCTCATTCGACGGCGACCGAGTATTCGGAAGCCGAGTTGAATGAGGAACCTACTCTTGTAAAGGAAGAGAAGGACAAGGAGAAGCGGAGTTTCTGGAAGGGGCACAAGCGTGGCGAGAGCAGGGCAACACCTACGGCAAGCCAGACTGATCTGCATGGGTCAGTCCCAGGCGGTGACAAGAGCATGAGCTCGTTCGGTAGCAGCTCAGGCTGGGCTACAGGCGGACGTCGAAGCGGGCAGTTCGACTCTGCCCAAGGACCGGAGTCATCGACGGTGTTCGGTAGCCCGCCAGATGGCGATCGCTCGTCAGATAAGAAAGGCACCTTCGACTGGTTCCATAAGATGAGGCAGGAGCACCGTGAACGAGCCGACAGGAGGGAGCGAGCTAAGAGCCCTCCTGGCAGCATGAGCAGTGTGGCTCAGCCGCAAAACCTGACGAGGCCTCGCGACAACTTTCCTCTGAGGGATCGCTCGGCTGATGCGCCAAGGTCTACGAGCACAACATCGAACGAAGCCACTCCCACGGGAACGAGCCATGCTGCATCGGCTACCTCATCACCCGAGCCGAAGCAGCAAGCATCGCCCGTGACAGCAAGTGCTCAAGCACAGCAGCCCCCAGAAGGCATAGCTGGTCCTCCGCCCGCCACGGCCAACCCAGTTCCGGCAGCCATACCTGAAGAGCCAGCCGCGCAGCCCGCGCCAGATGCTCCTGTGCTAAAGCACGAGGATTCGGCGACGACGATACAGCCGGCGACCCAAGGTGCTGCTGAGCCTGCAACGGAGCCTTCGTCGCCCGCGATCCAGCAGCCTGTGCCGTTTGCTCCCATCAGCCAGGTCCTGCAATCCGGCCAGGTCCTGCAATCCGGCCAGGTCCTGCAATCCGGCCAGGTCCTGCAATCCGGCCAGGTCCTGCAGTCCGGCCAGGAAGAGCCCAAGACGCCCACGACCACGTCTCATCCCGTGCTTCACGCGCCATCGCCAGCCATTGCTGAGATTCTGGCTGCGCCGGCGAGAAGCTTCACGCGGTCGCCGGAGCGGGCCACACCGTCACCTTCGAGATCTCCCCCTCCCAACTTGAGCCATTAGGGTTGTCATTGATGTTTGTGTACAGTAGAGCGTTGTGCGCTACTACAGCGCTTCGGCGAGTGGAGTTGGGGCGGGTTTGTGTTTTGGATACCATGTTCGCAGGATGTTGGCTCTGGATGCGAGAAGAGGTACGAAGAAGGCATGGCCAAACCTTGTGACTCGAGAGCGGTGGTCTGTTTCAACGTATTGCACGCGGGGGATGCGCAGACGGCGAAGTGAAAAATTTGGAGTAGCGATTCGTCACGCTGATGTATAGGCGGCAGCAGCAGCAGCAGCAGCAGCAGCAGTAGTGGTAGTAATAATAATCTCTTTTCTCAGACCACTCAAGTCGAACCACCACCATCACCCGTCACATGCAACAACACAAAGCGGAACATGTGCATGTACATGACACCCGTCCAGCGCTTGCAGGCAGGTGCCCAGCACGTGAAGAGACGCAGGCTGTGCATTCATTGCATCTGCCGCCATGTTTTTTTCTTCCACGAGATAACGCTAACAATACCAGACGGTGCACCACGTGCTTCTTGTCCGCAGACGACACATGTAGCCTATCGACACGAAGAGGCTTTTCCCGCGCAGACCAGTCGTGCTAGGGCACCCTCCTGCGTAGCTGCTTCCATCCCTCTCCTACGCTTTCCCTCTCCACCCTAGACCCCGTCTCCGCAGGCCACAGTTTGCAACTCGTGGACGTCCCGATCCGGGCTGAGCTGAGCTGAGTGAGCGGAGTGAGCGGAGCGAGCGGAGCTAAGCCGTGCCCCCTCGGCATGTCCCGTGGAGCGGATTGCAGTGCGCTACTGTGCGTGCGGTCGTAGCAGCTATGGAGGGAGGGAGGGATGTGCAGTGGCGATGATGGAGACGTGTGAGGGGGGGGCGGGGGGGTTGGATGTCGAGTCCATGATGCGCGGTGGAGAGAGGGAGTCGCGATGTCCGTTGCCGGGCTGCTGCTGGCCACCTCTCCCCACCTCACCTCACCTCACCTCAACTCGCCTCAGCACTTCACCCCGCGGTCCTGCGGCCTGCGGGTGGCAAGCAACGATCCAACGGCATGGCCATGGTGTCTTGCGTCGGGGGACGGCAGGCAAGTACAGGCCACAATGCCCTTGTCTTCCTGAACGACCACTTCTTTGTGCTCGCTGCTGGCCTCTGTTTGCCAGCGCGCTAGCGTCTCTAGCGTGTGAGGTGCTCGACGCTGACTGGGTGGATGCGCACAGCTGGGACCCAGGCTCGGTTGATGTGCCGGGTGCTATTTTAAATCGCCGCTAGCGTGCTACATGTTGTGCAGGGCCATATTGAAGGCCCGGCGAGATCCAGTACGAGGATTGCGAGGTCTTTGCGGTACGGGATGGCATTGTCAGCAGCTGTCCAGGGGGTTGGGTCACGGATAGGAGTACGAGATGGGCAGTACGAGATGGGCAGTACGAGACGGGGCGAGGGAGAGCAAAAGCAGGTTTGGGTGCCATCGCTGATGGTAGACATGGTTGGGGGTGTTTATGCTCTGCTATTCTGTCGTCCGCTCTGTGGGCGGTCGACTGTGATTCGCCCTGCTGGACGCTGCTGCTCTGCTGGGCTCCGCTGCTCGACGCCACGCCCTTCGCTTCGCCTCGCTACACCCCGCTGCATGAGGCCGTTCACCGTTCGTGGCTCAACAACTGGTCTCCGAGGCTGACGCCAAACGCATTCTGCCGGGCCAAAAGTCGCGGTCCACACATGACGTCCGGACAGGGGTGGGGTGACGGAGCATTACTGTCGCGTATAGGGCAGTGGCAAAGGCCTTGACACCTTGGGTGGTTTCAGGCGGGCAGAGCCTGGCTGCCGTGACGAGACGACGGGTGTGCGCTGGCATGGAAACATGGTATATTCTGAATATACGCAGACTATGGGCAGGCACACAGCCTGGGCCTGCGCGCAGGACACAGCGAGGCTCCATGCGCCAGCGCGATGGATCGTCATGGTGGAGTAGCAGCCACGAGCTAGACACCGGCCGGCGCGCGGGCTGGGAGCGACGGGCGTCCAACGCTGGCCTCGTATCGCGCGTCGGCTTGTGCAGGTATCAAAAGCCCCAGGCGGCGCCATTTGCGTCGATGCACTCCCTTCGTTCCGCAATTCTCGTGCGCAACCCCATCGCTGACCTGCCTGTCGCTGCCGCGTCTGTTCGACACGTTCGTTTGTGCTAATATACTGTCGCTGTGATCGTCCACGAGGGCTTGCTGTCATTCGCCCGCCTGCTGCTTGCTAGATTGCCCGTGGCGTACCACCCGCGCCGAAGTGGTTCGCTCGTCTTGTGTAAGCATCTCCGCGAGCACACCCCAGCCGCCGATTGTCCTCCCAGGCCACGACAGCTGCCTGAAGCGGCAATATGTCCATATGCTCGCTGCGCGCATGGCGGCGGCGGCGAATGCACACATGATGCCCTGCTAACAGCAGTTGCAGACCTCTGCTGAGACTCGCCTTCACCCTCACCTTCGCCCCGCCTGCACCCTCACCTTCGCCCCGCCTTCACCCTCGCCTTCGCCCCGCCTGCAGGCCACGATGCGTTCCATCTTCTACACGCTGCTGGCGCTGCCGCTGCTGGGCGGCGCTGTGGCAGAGCAGCCCTCGACGCAGACCATCGACCCGGCGAGCTCCATCTACGCCAACGCCCACGAGGCGTTCCAGGACCTGCTCAACGTGCTCCCCGAGGAATCGCTGCAAGCCGCGCTCAACTCGCTCACCAAGTTCAAGGCCGGCGTGTTCGAATCGCACCGCCGCGGCGTCGAGCATGTGCACAACAGCAGCCCCGCCCTCGCCACCAAGCTGATCGTCGCCGCCGTCCAGGACCTGAAGAAGCGCCAGGTCGCCGCGCCCTCGAACGGCACCACGTCCGCCGAGCCCAGCCAGACGCCCGATCCCCCGCAGAGCAGCGCCCAGGAGCCCACACCGCAGCCGTCCAGCCAGCCGCCCGAGAACACCCAGCAGTCCTCGACCGCCGACACGCCTGCCGACACGCCCGTCGACACGCCCGCAGCCACCACTCCCTCCACGCCCTCGTCTCGCCCCGTGCTCGTCCCCGTCGAGGTCACGACCACCAACACCGCGGGCAGCACCGTCGTCCAGACCAGCGAGGTGCTGTCCGAAGTCACCGCCTCTGTCAGCGTGACCGTCACGCGCACCACCACCAACGCCGCCGGCAGCACCGTCGCCGTCACTACCCAAGAGGTGCGCCCCGCCGTCATCCGCACCACGACCGACGAGCGCGGCAGCACCGTCGCCGTCACCTCGGCCGCCAACTACGCCCCGACGCGCGGCCAGGTCCTGACCACCACCAACGAGCGCGGCAGCACCATGCTGACCACGTACACGCCGGGCGGCGGCCGCGTGTCGAGCGTGCGCCTCATCACCACGACCGACGCAGAGGGCCGCCCCTCGACCCTGACCAGCACCACGTACGTGGATCCCACCGACGTCGGCGGTGGCGGCAACGACGCCGACAACGCCGACCCAACACGCACAGGGGGGCCGACGGTGCAGAGCGGCGCTGCCAACAAGGCGCACGCCGCCATGGCTGGCATCGCTGGGCTGGGAGCGCTTGCCGTCTTCTTCTAGCACCACTCTCCCTTTTCCTCCCTCTCCGAGCATCAACACCCGCATTCCCATTCGTGTACAAACCCTAGGGACAAAAAAAAACCGTCTTTGTTTTAGCGCTGCATGAGTTCAGACTGGTCTGGTCTGGTCTGGTCTGGTCTGGTATAGTCTGGTCTATTTAGCATACACAGAGCCCCCGGCTCGTCACTTTCCTTTCCCTCCTCGCTTTCACACCCACATATATACCCACGATCTCTAGCTTGGCTTGGCTTGGCTTGGCTTGGCATGGCATAGCATAGCATATCATATCATATCACCATATCATACACAGCACATGGCGAGGAACACGACATGGCGGGTTTGGTTTAGTTTAAGCCGCATGGCACCAGAATGACGAAAGGATTCTGCCTTTTACTGCCGCCACGACGACTTTGCCTGGCTGTGCGTCCATGCGTGATGTGGTGTCGTGAAGTGTTATTATAAAGTATTGTCATAAAGTATTGTTGTCAAGTGTTGTCAAGTGTTGTCAAGTGTTGTCAAGTGTTGTCAAGTGTTGTCAAGTGTTGTCAAGTGTTGTCAAGTGTTGTCAAGTGTTGTCAAGTGTTGTCAAGTGTTGTCAAGTGTTGTCGTAAAGTGTCGCCCAGATGTCAGCTACCCTACAGTAAAACTACGAAGGTCAGGACAGTCTAGTAGCCACCTGATATACTGTCATCTAACCCTCTAAGAGAACAGTAGTACTCCAGGTGCCTTTCATGATAGATGCATCAGGGCAGCTTATAGTAGGCTGCCGCCGAGCGAGAACAGCATTAACACAGCTCGACTGTGCTTTCCCGCGCTGGCCGTCGTCGCTGGTTGTGATGACGATGACGACTCCCAGAAATCTCGCTCATCGCCAAAAAGGACATCGACACATGACATTGACTATGGAGTATTGATAACCAACTTGGAAACAGACAAACACGTACGTAGGAATCACGCCGCCGCCCGCCGTCTTAACAGGGTATATGTCTTGCGCTTCCTGTGGAGAAAAAAATAGTATGAGACCGTTGTTGTGTTCTTCGTCGCTCGCTGGAGTCTACACAGTACACACCGCCCAGGCACCTGGACGCGTCAGAGTATGGATTGCATGGCTCAGATGGAGTGGCACTGTAACACGGACAGAGGAGTCTGCCTTGCGGGTGGCTGCAACAACGGTCCGGCCCGGACCGCGAATCGACTATGGGTGGGGGCCAGCGCAGACCTGCGGAGAGCACCACGTGAGGCAGCCTCGGGGCTCGAATGATGCGGACGCGCGCGCCTTCTCAAGCCTTCTCCGGAACGCCGTCGTCTTCCACAGCCGACTCCTCCAACGCCGAAGTCTTGTACGTGCCCCCCTCGGCCAGCTTCCCCTTGTTGGTCGTCAGCATGTTCATGTACTCTGTGTCGGCTTTCGTCTTGTTGATCGTCACTCCGTCTTGCTCCATGAGATTGCCGTATCGGTTGATGACGTCGTCGCAGAACTCGCCCCAGCTCTTTTCTAGAATCTCCAGGCCCTCGGCTTTCTCGTCGGGGGACAGGCAGCTGTATTCGAGACTCCAGCGGGCTAGTTGCTTCCAACTGTAGAGCGTTATCGTAGGTGCTCCAACCATGATCTGATAAAATTCGTGGGGCATGGTATTGCTGCAACAGGCGTCAATTCTGCAGGCAGCAAGCTTGTGTCAAAACGTACCTGAAAAGCGAAGGGTTGTCGCTATTGACGGTGCAAGGTATCCCAGCAGCGAGAAGTTCAGGGAAGGGATGTTCCTTGATGTTTCTGCAGAGATGCAACAGCTCGTTGGAGATCGGGCAGAGCTCGACGCAGATGCCTGACCCCGGTTTGTCGTTCTGCCGTTTGAAGTATTTTTCAACAAGGTGAGGATGTTTCATCAGCGCAAAACCATGGCCGATTCGTTTCGATTGGAGCAGCGCCGCATCGTACAGATTGGAGTTTCTTGGATCAGAGGAGCCGCCGGTGTCGAGGAGCGTCTCGCCCGCATGGAACAGAAAAGGGATATCGAGTGATTTGCCATCAAGAAGTGTGTTTTTGCACGTTTTCTGAAAAGCAAGGAGTTCTGATCTGTAAAACCCTATGTGGTTTGGTCGATCTTCAGCACCGACGAGGTCAAACCCTAAGCAGTTAACCATTGTCCATGCCATGCATCTTTAGAACTTACCACAAATGAGATCTGGAAACTCCAGCTTCAATTCAATACACTGCTTCATTTCCTCCTGCATCATCCCCTTTGGTATGGACCGCGGTGTGCAGTAGATGATCTTCAGGCCGAAAGGAAACTTGTGCAACATGTTCTTTGCCTTGAGTTCTCTCTTCTTCTCTTCCACCGCTGAGAGAATAAGCTTCATCTGCTCGCGATTTGTGATTTGCTCACGGCCATCGTCGCTTGGGATTGATTTGTCCAGCAGCATCGGCCTCAGCTCAGCATACATGACCTTTTCTTTGATCATTCGGTCAATGGCATTACCGATGTACCAAGTATATACGCTTTTATAGTTGAGCAGGCCCTTAAAGCAGCGCGTAGCTTGATTAAATCTAGCCCATACTCTACCAAGCAGTTAGCACAGATGACTTCCAATAGCAAAGGGACAACTTGCCCATTGACGGTCTGATCAGGGCTGTAAGCCTCGGATGGGCTGAGAACCATCTTTGAGATCAACCAGACCTCAGCACTGGTCAGTTTGACGGCAGGGGAAGCTCCACAACAACGTGCGTCATCTTCAGGCTCTGGAGGGTTGTGAAAAACCGGCTCATCATGATTATCACGGTGGTTCTCCGAGAATCGCTCGTGAAACCTGTCTTGGAAATCCTTCCATTTCATCCACACCTTGAATTTCATCTCTGGTGTCCTCCAATTGGTAGCACGCCCCGGATACTTTTCGTCAAAGATATCAACTCCTGATTCCACCTGCTCAGGGTCCATAACGTTGAAAACGATCTCGGTTTCTTGGAGATCCTCTTCCGTCAACAATGGCCGAATACTTCGGATATACATAGTAGGCATGTCGCGAGCCTTCTCCAGCAGCTGCTCAGGGTGCAATTCAGCGTTGAAATGTAAGTGGAGGAGGGCGCCTTTTGGTACGAGGTTGGCAATCTCAAAAAGCTTGCTTCTCGTGTTGATACGTTTCTTATTTGTGAGAAACTGCCCTCCCATATCGCGAGTGTTCTTGCCAGGGATCGCTTCGGAAGGCAAGTTCCCAAAGACGAACTCTCGCTCATAATTCCGAACAGCATGAATAATAGCAGCAGCATCTTCTTCTTTCCGAAATGACGGTGATGATGAGTGCGGCCTGGCGCTACGATCCCAGGCGTTTTTATTCTCTGTGTCCAGAAGCTGCTCGTGGAGAGTATTGTAGTGCTTGGCACTTTCGGCATCTTCCACAGCTGCATCGAACATAGCTCGAGCTTTTGCTGTTTGGAACTCAATGTTCCCAGAATTCACCTCCATAACAGGTATCATGGGAACAGCTCTCCTGTCGTTTGCCAGAGGGCTTAATGCTCTTCGCTTCTTCCTTGGAGAGTCAGCTACCGTCATGACTGGCCTGTTAGGGTCGTCCGAAGATGTTCGCCGCTCACGTACAGGGCTACGAATAAAAGTCAGCTTCTTGGCATGGAGCTTCGGAAATCAGTCATTCCCTCATTGCGAGGTAAGAGACTCACAATGATGGGAGGCACTTCGTCCACCAGGACGAGTGGGTTTTCTCAGAATCACTAACAAGTTTTGGATCTTGATCAATGGGCATGTCGTTACCAGTGTGTCATGCCGGTGCAGCAAACCTCGATATGCAGGTCCCGTCGACGGTCGAAGGTTACACAAGTATATGCTACTGCAGCCTTGACCGGTTTCACACCGACTCAGTAATGAGCGGGACCGATGACTGTCGATTCCTGGATCTTGACAGGTCTGCCCTTTCCGTGTGGCTGTGTGAGAGTGTGACTCGGAACAGGGACTTTCAAGTAGAAATTGCGGTCTATCCAGGCGAGATGTAAGGCGATGCAGTTTTAGTCCACTGGAATCCGCTTCTCGGCCTGATAGAGAGTCAGTACAAACTCTTCGATGCGATCAGTAGTGTGTAAGAGAAACAGGCCCTAAGGCTTGCCGGCGCTGCGCCTGCCCTAGTGTTCGATACGACCGTAAGGCTGAATCACAGGACGGGTGCCTGGCAGCGTGATTTTGCTAGAAGTCGAGTCTCGCAGCATGCAACAAACATTATGAAAGCAGATGATATTAACTGCAAACCATGTGCATCATCAGGAAGCTGTTTTTCAACTTTCTAGACAAGATTCACAAAGCTAGTAAGAACAGAAGAGCCATCGCGTGCCCTGATGAGATATCAGGCTGGTAAGGAAAGCGCATCCACGTACATCAGCACACCCTGTTCCGTGGCCACTTTTTCTTCCCTTCTCTTATAGTCTGCAATTCAGGTGACGATGTTCTTGGTACACACTCGAGCGGCTTTTGAACGTGCGCCTACTTGGTGGTGCTTTGTTTCATGTGTCGCCAGCCTGGCGCGTGCTGTTGTTTGGACAATCGACAAGCGAACGATCTGGAAGCTGAAGCCCCACAGTCGAGGCGCAGCGTTTCAATACACGCGGGAGGTCACAATGACAAGCGGATCTGTATCAAAGATGATGTTTGATGTCAAGTGCTGAGCATGACAACCTCGTGGCCTGCTTGAGAGGCTGTGCAGCCGGGTCCTGGGGCCTTGCAGTGTAGGTAAGCCCTCTTGCCTGCCCCTCACTTCAATCTCAGCCTGAGGCATTGCGACGGTCCAATGAACGTCGCCGCAGCGGTTCACCATCGAGGCTGTGAAGCGCCCCAATTCCCGTGCTTCGCGAATGGGGCTGGGGCAGCTGATCCCGTTCACCGGACCGCTTCCGCGTATCGCTGGCGTTGCAGATGCTTTTCTCGACATCCTGAGGCGATTGTAACGAAAGACATTTGCTTTTAGCCCCCAACATTGTGCATCGCCAAGTACGTCTGGGCGTTCTGCTCGCTCGCTCTGCGCCCATGCATTCGTCACTGTTCGTTTTGTGCCTCAGCTGTTCGAGTTGGCGTCTTGCCGCTATATAGGATTACCAGCCACATCCGTGCTGCACGTATCCACCCCGTGTTTCTCACCCGCGCCATTCTGCCTTGTGTCTTCTTCGAGCATCGTCTCTGTGCACATAGTCTGTCCGAGCCGCCGCATACCAGGATGCACTGGCTTCAGACCGAAGAGGATGGCTCCTATAGCTTGCAATCGCTTCAGCTTGACATTGTTGGTTTTCTGGCCATCTTGGGTGAGGGTTCAGTACTCGCCAACGCGCAAGTCTCGACACTTTCGAAATGGATTTTCCTCCCACGGTTAATCCCCGCGCCGCAAGCCATGATGCGTCCAAGCAGGCCTCTGGAACTTGAATCTGTCAAAGGCGACGTGTCAGGTGTATGGTCCGGCAATGATAGGGATAACATCAACTTCATTGGAAACATCATTTGGTGAGCTTTCCTTCACCACACTAGTGCTGGATGACCCTTCCCCACATGTTCGGTCCCAAAGTTGAGACACATGTGATAACCGCATGGCGTACACTTCTTGTTCTCTTCTCGGCTAAGGTGTTAGATGTGTGGCATTGCTAACAGATGAGCAGCGATGCTAATAATCTTCCCCGGCATTCGGTTCGACTGGTCACAATCATTCGCAAGCCTAATTCTGAACCGATCAAGGCGAAGTCCTTTGGTCCCTTGACCTATGTCGCATGGCTCGGCTTCACCCTCTCGGCCATGTTGCTAGGCCTATCTATTCATCTGCGCGACGGCATGTCCATTCTTTCCACAGTACTGCTTTCGCTTCTGTCCAGCCTTATCGGCTTGGGCAACTTTTGGACCCTCCGACTTACGGAACGCCAAACCAAGAAACATCACAGTTCCGCAAAAGAAAATCTTCGTAGATCAAAAGAGGCATTGCGACACCCTGGAAAGACGAATGACAGCAAGAATACCGAAATGGAGGATACCAAGCGCGATGGAGGCTGCAACATCGCTTCCGCCGAGCAGGGCGATCTCCCAACCATGGGCGAGGACCATGCACCTCCTGGAGACGTCGTAATCAGATATCCCAAAGGCAATTTCCTTATCGTCCGCTGCCACGAGAATGTTGCCCGAGAGCTGTATTTCGCACCAGAAGAGATCGATTACCTGATCAAGGACGCATGGATCTACCGACTTCTCAGCCTAGTAGGAACCATGATGCTGATGGGCGGTGTCATCTGCCTCGCCAATGCCAGGATCGAAAGCCAAATCGCTTGGGCTGGCTCGTACATGTTACTCGGCTCCGCGTACTGGATCGTTGCCGCGCTCCCACCAAAGGTCCATTGGGACACCTCATCGTACGATGTCAAATTGGAAGCTTTGTCGGATTCCGTTGAGCACACAAAATCCAACATACTTTCCCGAAGTAGGCGGTATCCCTATTCAGAGAGCGAAACTTTTACGATAGCATTGTGGAAGGCAATCGTCGCCAGCCAGGATACCGCTTGGGTTCGGAGAAACGATCACTGCCCCGCAACGGAGGCATGGGACGAATGGCTTGAGGATGCGAAGAATTGTCTCACCGATTTCAGAAAGCCTATGACGAAGGAAGAAAAAGGTGAACAGCAACGAAATAACGATATACAGACCTGGAAAATACCCCCGTGGGACCCGAAGGAGAATTTGCAGCGTTTGTTGAAGCAGCACAAGGACAAAAGTGCGAAGAAGAGGGAGTAGCCACGTTTCGATGTGGCATCATTGAAGCCTATTGTTTGTTGCATAGCATGGAATAGCGTGGGAACTGGAACGACTTCACGAAGATATACGACACGGATACGACTGGATATTTGGATATGGACACGCCCTACGCATTGCACTTTTGAGCGAATTTCTTTGTTACATAGCTAGCACCTATATTGTTTTGACTCTGCGCTTAGCATTCGTTATCATACGCATCGCTCTTTCAATCATATTCTTGGATATCTTAACTCAGGTAAGCTTTGGGTCCTTCTTTCCCAACGAGCTTCTTGCATCCCACCTTCTGTGAATGCCCCGCATCGTAAGTGTCAGCCATGACCCTGTGCGTTGCAGCCTGCCGGTGCGTAATGCAGCACATGAGTGCATCACACGGACTCAGCCTTTGGGCGACCCATTAAATAAAGTAACACGACACCTCAGGACTCAAGTAGCGCTCTTCCACCGCTGCTCGTGTTCCACCTTCTTCCTCACAACCTCCCTCAGCCACTTCTCTAGGTTCTGGCTCTGCACAGCCCCGTCGACCTCCATGCTGTCGCCTAGACTAACACCACCCTCGTCCTCCTCCTTGCAGCACACCTCCTCAGCCAGCTCGCACGCCTCCTCCCACTCCTCGTAGCTGAATTTGCCATCACTTTCATTCAGCAACAGTCGCCTGTCCCCACTAAATGCAAACACGTGTGTCGACCTGATCGGCTTAGCGCGCAGTAGCTCGTTCGCGGTGGGGCTGAACAACGTAGTCGAGATCTTCGTTGTCGACGAGGGATACGCGACGAGGATTGAGGTGAGTGTTGTAGACAGCGGTATCGAGGCAGACAGCAGGCTAAGGAACGCTGTGTGGAGGAGGTGTGGGAGAAGTGTAAGGCTTGTGTTGACGCCCGTCGAGGCGTCCTCTTCGGGCAAGCTGCGTACTTGCAGTGTGATCTGGACGAGAGTGCGGGGGATGAGGCGTGTGAGGATGATGCTGCGCAGTGTGTTGTGAAGTAGGGCTTCTAGGTGGCGCTCCCGCGGTGCTGCAGCTTGTCAGGCGTGAAGTTTCTGTTATGTTTACGGGATGAACTTACTTCCTACACCTGCAGAAGGCCTCACGTTTACCTCTAATGTGGCTTCCTCTGGCTGTTCATCACGGCGCTGTACCTCGATTGGTCCATTTACAGCGCCAATGATGGAGTAGCCGTTGTATGTATATGTTGCCGAGCCATCGGCACGGTTCAAATGTGTCAGAGTGACTTCTGGCGCGACCATGTTGTACGGAGGGAAAGGTGAGTTTACGGACTGCGCTCGAATCTCGAAAATGAGATCACTACCACATGCGACCAGGATCCAAAAACTTAGGTGGGGCCTCCGAGCTTGGGGCAACGAATGGCAGGACCGCTGAGCCGAGGTGCTGCTCGGAGCTGGCGATCATCAAGTGCCAACGCGCCAGCCTTCGCGAAAACATCGTAGACACTGCTCGGCTGTCTATTCAACAAGACCTCCTTGGATCGTTTGACGTTCTCCATAACAAATCTATCGTCTACACCCTACTATACCACACATCATGGCAGGCTCATCGCGCAGCGCAACCAAGCGTCTAATGACTGAGCTCCAGTCCTACCAAAAGGATCCAAACGAAGAGCTTCTCGACCTCGGGCCAGCAGACGAAGATGTGATGCACTGGCGAGCAGTGATGAAAGGCGTAGAGGGCACAGCATACGAAGGTACACATTCTCCAGTCGTTGCTTCCACGTCTGCCACCAGTGCAACATTCCCTCCCCTTCGCTCGCTACAGACCACCCATCCTGACTTCCAATAGGCGGCACATGGCTCCTTGACATCCACATACCCGCATCCTACCCCAACTCTCCGCCCTCCGTACGCTTCGTAACACCCATCTGCCACCCGAATGTCGACTTCAAGACCGGCGAGATCTGCCTTGATCTGCTCAAGACGAGCTGGACGCCTGCATACACGATCGCGACAACCATGACGAGTATACATCAGCTGTTGACCAGCGCCGAGCCGGATAGTCCGCTGAATGTGGATATTGCTCAGCTATTTAGACAGGGCGATTATGTGGGCGCTGAGGCGCTAATTAGGTTCTATACGGAGACGGAGAGATACACCGGGAGGGGGAGGTGAGGGTGTGTTGCTGAGCTTTGATCATGATGGAGACTCAAGATGATGCAGTGTTTTGGCGTCTGTGGTTGTACTTACGGCGCAACAATACTGTTCTACACCTTACCCGATTGGAGAAGGCATAACTTTCTGAGCTTAAGAACACCATGGGCTTTTAGGATTGGTTTCAATGTCTTGAGGGACTGGAGGTGGAACTTTGTTACGAAATGATTATCATCTGGATTGCGAGCGTTACGAGCGAATATGATATCAAGAAACTTCAACTGAATTAGGAGCCATGGTAAGAGGATTTATATGCACATTCTGTCTGGTATGCAGGTGCGAGCAATACCAGTACATCGAGCGTCGCTCCAAGATCTCATTGCAGGGTATGCTCCAGGAAGAATCCCTTGATGTGAGCAATTCTTGCACGAGCATGCACTCGGCGGTGCTTTAGCAAACGCAAAGTAATGTCTGCTTGTCTAGCTCTTTGGCTTCGGTAGACTCAGCGCCAGGCTGGTGTCCTCAAATACACTCAGCACACTTTCCACGCTAGATTGATAGCCTTATTAGCGATCGCAGCATGTTGCGCGCCCGCAGTCTTCTGCCATCTAGACTCCAGCCTCATCTTTTGGGCGGGAGCTAGTGACCTGCAGGTAGCGACGCTATGACCTGCTAACGGACGGGTGCCAGCCTTAAAGCTGTCTTTATTAAGCTCTGGACCGCACCTCCACGGAATACTAACTTCCCGAAGATGTATTATGAGTAAGTATGGGTTCAGTGTCGGGGTGAATTTGGATAGATTGATCAGTGTTGCTAGTATGGAAGGTTCAACGCAGAGTCGTATCCGCGGCAAATCCCTTGAATTACAGCCAGCCACACAAGACTAGGATGCTAGGTCAACACATGCATGACTTTTTCCTATGCTGAGTGATCGCAATACCCAAGGAAAGTACGTCGCGCGGTAGTACATCCTAGCCATCCGCATGCCCGCCCCACCAACATTCCTCCACCTCAGCTACTAAGTGGACCGCCACCGACTAAGCCTCAATACGAGTGCTTGGTTTCGACTCGCACCCAGTAGCATTCTGCTAGTCGTCCATACTCCACGTTTGGAACTGGCGTTGTCCGTCTGACTGTGTGCAAGCCTAGCATGCATCGTTTGAGCGCATGATGAGGGTCGAAATGCATCTTTGTGTGCATGCATTCGGAACGATATGGTTTTTCAGCGAGAGGATCGGGTTGCTTCAGCCGCCAGTTACATTCCAGTGCGACCGTCGCCAGCCGTTAGTTGACTTCGTCATTGTGCCGTAGAGTACAGCCTCGCCAAAAGGTGTACCAGCTTTGGGTACGAAGCGGGTATAGGATATCGAGTGCCTTCCTTCAATACTTGCAGGACTGGAGCTAACGGTCTTGTATCGAATAGATGGCGCCGGTAGAGGGTAGTACATGGGATCATACGGTCCTGGCAATGCTTGTGGCGGTAGTACCCAAGGGTAGATCGGTTTCTCGGTCTGTGAAAGAATCTCTTGCTGCAGGGAGCTCAAGTAAATGTTGTGGTCGGTCTCTGTTTGGTTCTGGGATATTGCAGAGTCATGTCTCTCGAGCGTACGCTGTGGAGCAGGCTTCTCCAAACCGACGATGTTGGCACTATGGCTCTGGCTCTTCCTTTGTAAAATGTAGGCAATAACAGTCCATGTGATGGTGGCAGTAATGAGAACCACGACAATGATCCAAAGTTTTCGACTTTGCTTAGAGTTTGAGACGAGTTGTTCAGCATGCCAAAAGGTCCCGAAGCTTAGGAGAGGAGGCATAGTGGTAGGAAGAACAAAGAATATTGGAAGGCTCAGAAGCCTGAGTACAATTGAGCGCGTAGGCGAGACGATGTCTCGTGCTGCAGGCATCCGAAGCTGTGGATCAGTTAATATGGAGTGCAAGAGGGAATGCCACGTCTTTCATAGAACTTACATGGAAGCACGGGAGGGTCGTTGGCATAAGCACTAGATTGAAACACTCAGTCTGTGTCAGTGTACAATACAAGCGTGCGTGTTCCTGGCCATAAGATCGGCGCAGGGATAGCGTGGTTGGTATATTGGAAACGGATCCTATGTCAAGAACGAGCAGAGCGCCGGCTCTTGTATATGAAGCTATAACGACGCTGCGGTGGCACCCTAGCCATCAGTCTAGGAGTATACCCGCAGCCTCCACGGCGGAACTTTAGCAGGGTTAGATCCCTTCATCGTGGTGCACTGGCGCTGATGACGGCGAGGTAGTTCACGTTGCCATGATCGACAGGTAGCAAATTCGTGTTGCTCAGCTGCAACGACTCGCGCCCTTAGGAGTTTTGCAGCAGTAGGAGACTAGGGTAGGCATGGTGTGGTCAGTTTCAGCAGCTCGGCCAGTATCCGTAAGTCTTGGTATCGAGTTGGGGAGCGTCTTCAGCTGAAGAACGAGCGATGGCGTCCATTGTGGCTTGTTTGGATGCATAGCACGGGCCAGTTCGGCTAGGACGCCCTGGTCAAGCTCGGCCGCAACTGCCAACGGCGAGCTGGCATCAGCACCTCTACGCGGAGCTCTCTACCGCCACAAATCATCAGATCCGATCGGAATAGCTCGAGAACTTGGAATTCTCGCTTTCTGGTACGCGTGACGCTTCGCCATCGACAAGCCTCAGCTTCTCAGTGGGCGCCAAACGAGCCTTACGCGTTGAGTGACGCGCCTCGATACCTTAAAAGAACCTTTGTATTAAAGTCCAAATACCTAATACACAGACGAGCACTTAGTGATTTGTTTTGTCGCATGTCATTTTCTTGCGCGCTGGAATGTCCTACAGGAGGCAGATTCGGACCAGAGCCTCTACATTGTGTTTCGTGGCCTCCGGCGACGTTGCAGCACTGCAGATCCAGCACGCGAGAATGACTTGGTGGCTGCTGTCATTTGGGCTCGATAAACCTTGGATGAACCAGAAATATCTGTACGCGGCCCAAAGCCTACATGAACCTGGTGTCGTGCTCGCAGACGGATCGTACCTGAACCGCAGGGGCTAGCGAGATCCGATATCTTTAGCGACCGTTGGAGACGCGGTTGGGTCTGCATGTCGAATCAGAGATGCCGAATGCAAGGGCAATCTTTAGATGGCTCGGGCCTGGCTTCATCAATGATACATTGGCTTCGCAAAACGCACATGATTTATCGTTGTTGCTCAGATGATGACCGCCTGTCGCATTGACGAGTGGCTGCCATGGGCTTGTAGAGCGTAGTCAAAGCCGAGCATGGCCGTGCATTCCATTTCCTTCCAACATGTATTGCCCACCAACCCACGAAAACCCAAGAAATTTCAGGCTCAGAAAACGCGCCTCACGATCTTTTGCCTTCACGGCTTCACCGAGACATACAACTTGGGAGCCTTGACCAAGAGCCTCGATGATCCATGGAGCTACCCAGATTTAGAGCAAGTTTTGACGGGCGATCCTCGCGTTCATTTCTCTAAAACTCTTGCGTATGTCAATCATTACCAGATTACGGCTAAACGTTGTTACCGATTACGAGTTCTGCCCCGACGATCCGGACACGCCGTTGTATGTAAGGCTGTTGTATCAGGCCTAGATACCAGACTAGTCTGATGAGCTGAGGCTGAATCTGTACACTACCAATCTACTGGTCTGGCCGCAGATGAATACATCAAAGAGTGAGTACCTTCACTTTCGTCTCCAGACCACTGAGTCTCAGATGTCAGATGTCAGCTCGAATCTACCGCTCCACAACGACACCGGCGACTCCGTGAGCAATTCTCACGTGATTTGCCACTCACACTGCACTTGCCCGTTTTGGCAGTCTACTACACGCTTATTTCACGTAGTGCGAAAACGTCAAACCCTTTTAGAGCTGAGATCATGCCTCTCACTTGAGAGAACTCGTCTGCGAAGATCAAGTATGCATCATCATAAGTGGTATATGGTAGCCCATAACATCATACGCCACTTCGCGCTTATGAGCTACTATCCAGCTGCTGTGCAAGACCGGTGAAGATGGGCTATCAACAAGGGTTCCCCGATGGCAGGCTGCCAAATGATACACCTTACTTGCTGTAAAAGACTAGTAACATTGCACAGCCTGGATGTGACGAGTACAGGTGGCTGATACAGCTGCCTGAAAGTTCGAGAGGCTGTCTATCAACACTGCCAGCGAGACATCCGACTGCAATTTTTCTTGACCTCAAGCCTCGGAGTGCTGAAGCTTAGCGTAGCAGGAGGATCTTACTAGAGACTGCGATGCATTTTAGGGGCTGAACGTGAATGTGGTTTCTCAGATACTAGTGCTCTTTACAGAAGCCACATGGTTTCTGGGCTTCATATCCATTCCAAGCTCCACACCCGGCCAGCTGTACGCTCGAAATTGCTGGCTGCTCTCATCTTGACCGCTACTTTTGATGACGATCAAAGAGCGAGCAAGTGATCTTCTTTCCCGTATCATCATGACCCCTCCTCTTCGAGCACGCGCCATGTGTCGTCTTCTTGGAAAGTGTTCCCGCTTCCCTAACAGAAGCTGGGTCCTGTCCGCAGAATTCTTCATCGTCTCCAAACAACGCTTCGGCCTGTCATCTCCTGACTGATTGAGGGGCTTAAAGCCGTAAATGTCTTCACCAACCGCTTCCAAAGTTTTGGCAGATCGGGCGCCATCAAAGGGTACTCTAAGAGGGGCGAAGCCTTAGATGGTGGCGTAAAAGTCTGGATCACGTCCCATCTCTCTCCTTGATCGACCTCAGAAGCTCCTCCGCGACTGTCGCCTTCACCTAAGGAACACATTTCATGCCCTTACAATATTACCTCCGGCAACGTTTAGAAAATATTGTACTATTCGACTTGTCAGTTGGAGAAAATGCATAAGGCAATCATCATGCCTAGTGTGCTGTTGTGAACCAGCCAAATTCTTCGACTAAGCACTCGCTACAAAGTCAGGAAGCAGACAAGTTGCTGTAGCTACACTGAAATCAGGAGAATGCCCAGGGTCCATTCCCCGTTCTAACCACCGATTGCGTGGTTTGGGCAGCGGAACATCGACTTTCTGAATTCCACCTAGTATAAGCACGAATTCCGGTAGCAGTGCAGGGAGGCCGACCTGGACAGCGCTCGACGCTGCATGTTCAAATTTCCTGTCACCCTTGATATGCTGCTAAGTACTTGTGGCGCCGAACTCGATCAGCGAGAAACGTACTGTAGTCACAACGGTTTTCATCGTGCACTATTCGGTGGCTGAAGTAAAATAGAGCTCGGGTCCATGAGTGTCCGGTGATTGTCATTTAGATATCACCCATAGGATATGGTAAGCAAAAGTCGGTAGGGGATGGACAGTGGGCAGTAGCAGTGAAAAGCTACTACGCATTCCTTCGAGTTTTGGTGTCGCCTCACGGTCTCAGAAGCTTACAAGCTTGTACTCAGAACTTGCTGAAAGATTGTAGGCAAGGCCTAGCTTAGACTTGGGGCGCACCCGAGCTACTCTATTCTGTCGATGGCTGTACTTGAGTGATTTATTCGGCTACGATGCTAGCATAATTTCCATGCCATCTACAAATGAACCATGATCTGTAATGTTGAAAGGGAGCATATTTCATATATCGCAGTTTGGCAGGCAAGCTATAGAGAAACCCACGTGCGCGTTCGCACCTAGGACCCCCTATTCCTTCCATATATAAGCAAAGAAAAACAAAAATGGAACAATAACCTTCTCACATTACCCTACTGCTTCTGTTCCTCACACCATGCCTTCAAATCAGCATTAAACTTATCCCACGTCCCTTTCGTCTTCTCCCTCATTCCTGCGCTCCTCCCTACAGCCCCATCGCCCATCAACAACCATCCCAGCACGCCGCTAAACACCTCTTCCTGCGTGAAAGACGTGCCGCCGGGCGTAGTCGTAGAAGGGACGAAATGGAAAGAATGCGTGCCAGTGAAGATGAGGGGAATGCTGCCGGTCCAGGAGAAGTGGGCTGGAGTGTTTGTCTGGGTGGTGTTGGTATGCAGTATGGTGATCGCAGGGGTTGCAAAGGGTGAGTAGAGAGGGACTTGAGGAAAAAGGAGCGAATACTTCAATAACTCCCGTGAAAGCAGGAGAATTTGCGAGTTTCACGACTACTTTCTCGCCTTTTGACAGCTCTGCGCCTGGTTTTGGGGCGGTGATGGATTCAAATGCCTTTGTATAGGAGGGAATAGCTGCGAAGTCGAGGAACTATTCCTTGGATTAGTTTTTGCGCCTTCCTGTTCTATCATATGGGAATCATATGTCGAGTAGAAGCGTGGATTTGTATGTTTGGTAAGTGGTGGGATGGGGATACCTTTGCGCGCACCACCTCAGGCGGCGCCGCGATCTCAATACTGGCCTTAAGGGACATGCTGGCTGGTAAGGTTAGAATCACGACTTCGCGATGAGAATTAGGGGAAGACAAGACAGCAAGTGAAGGCAGCCAACATAGATATATTATCTTAATACATTTGATGGCGGGGCGCGTCAGGCCCCTCATTCAGTGAGCACGCGTTGGTGGCTGCTTATGCGGTGATCTAGATCCCTACTCCTCACACTGCAGACATACATCCCAGCACGTAGCAGCAAACGTTATCGTGAGAGGCTACTGAGCTTTGACGAAGTTGTGTTGATGTAGACCTGAAAGTGGAGTTTGGTGTGTTCCTGAGGCGGAAGTTTGCACCGAAACGGGGGAACAACCTCACCATGCTAGAAGCTGTGCAAGCGTCGGCATTTTGAGATGGAGAGTTGTGCCCCAGCCACAGACGCGCAAATGAGTTCAGGCTCCTTTTGGGGATGCTTGTTCATTGCTTGGCCAAAATGCTTGCGGCTTCGGAACATATACAGGCCTTTCCTTGTCCGGGGTGACAAACCTGTCACTGTCAATCCCTTATCGCGGTCCTTGTGCGAAGCTCCACATGATGCATACGACAAAAGCCTCTTTAGCATGCTGCACAGTCTCACGTGTAGCTGTGTAGTCTGCAGTCTCTATGCAGGGGTTTAAATGCTATCGCAACACCATGCGCTTACAAATTGCTTACTGCACACGCAGCCTGTGGATAGCACCACTAACCAGATCATCTGCATTTGCACTCCTACGTGGGCTCCCAGCACCGCTGCCTGGCGTCTTTGTGTCGGTCAAGACGCGCTTGTCAGGTCCTGTGACCGTCTGCCCTTTAGCCTGGGCGAACCCAGCGGATCGTTCGTGTGCAGGATTCGGCGAGTAGAAGCTGTCGATGATTGGGTGAATCATGACCGTTTGCTTGGAGATGGTGAGAGTGCTGTTTGTAGGTACTGTAACCCAGTTGTCTAGATAAATGTCAGTCGAGAATTGCTTTCGAGAGGAGCCGTAAGACGTACCTCGCTCAAACGTCAGTGGCTCACTGGCGACAAGCACAATGTCTGAGCCCTTATCGCGTCGCTCCATAACGTAGTTCCTGTCCTCATCCTCTGACTTTCCACTGTCTGAGCTGTGCTCGCCCCTGAGCTGCTTCCAGCTTGTGCCGCTGGAGAAGAACAAGCTCGCAGCTTCGTCTGTGGTGGAGCTCACGTATCGCGTACATACAACGCTCTCTCCGTCTGTGACGGCGAAGTTGAGCAAACTCCTACTATCCTCGTTGCCCATGTTCTCCTCCCCTACAACGTCCCGTATGAACCCGTTAATGCGCTCGATCGTTTTCAGGATCGCCTTGCGCAAAACCGAGTGTCCAAAACCGCCCTTTCCTGGCTCAGAGTCTGGGGACACTCCTGCTTTGTCCAGAGAGTCCAGAAACAGAGCAAAAGCCCACTCCGAGTCTGTTGATCCCTGGACGAGCGTGAACCACTGCTCGTTCAGACTCATTGCGAGGCGCCTCTTGATTTGTTTAAAGCAACCAATTCCGCCATTGTGCATGAACATCAGACGTTTGTGCGAGAAGGGATGGCAGTTCTGCTCAGACAGGTTGCCTTCGGTGGTGGCGCGGACGTGAGCGAAAAGAAGGGAGGAGGTCGTCTTCGATGCTATGCGGGAGAGGTTGCTGCAGTTCCATGCTGGAATCGTGGATGTGAAGACGCATGGTTCAGGGCCCAGGGACGGCGACGTATAGTACCCAATGCCGAAGCCATCGCCGTTGTGAGGTCGCCGCCTGTCCTGTGTGGTGTAAGTCGAAGCTCCTCACAAGTGCCAAAGAGGATGCTTTACCAGACGGAGACGCGAGTCAAATGACTGTGTAAGGATCGAATGTGACGGGTTGAGGATAAGCTCGGAAAGGAGGATCTCGTCCTTCCCCTTGTATACCTGCAACTTGTGAGTTTCATAAATGCTGTCGTTCTGCGGGTGGCTCACCATAAACCTGCACATATTGAGTAACTCAAGATCACCACCAAGTGTGATAGAAATACAACGATCCTGTGACTCAAGAACGTGGATGGCTCATAAGCGCTGGGTGCTGGTGCAAAGTATCGAGAAGACCGCGTTGGCTGTAGAGTCAGGGCGGTATGGCGCCATCGGACCAAGACATGGTGCGAATGTGTTTATTGAAGCACAAACATCTTGTCAAGCTGGCTTGCGAAGGGAAGAAAATTACGACTAACACAGCGCAGTGATATCAGCACGCGACACGCGCCAGATGTCACAAGCTCAAGATGCAACCGGGCGGAGTGCTGCCGCGGGGGTGCCGCTCTCGCGCGGGATGATGACATGTGGGGTTCCGAGAAGACAGAACATGTTACTGGGGTTGTTTATATATTCCAGAGGCTTGCTCAACAATAGAAAACCACTGCAGTCCTTTAGCTACTGTTCACCAAGCTTGTGCGAAGCCCTTCGTTGCTAAATCATGCCCATAACCCGCGCCCTTGAGCCCTTTAGATGATGCATAGCCAATCACAGACATCACGATACACGTGACCCAAAGTTTCAAAACCGATGTATTCGGTATCACACAGCTAATAGCTGCTACACATGAGTCGAGCACGCACATTGTGCCCTCTCATTCATCTGCTCGCTTACGGTGCAACGGCCGTACAGACAAAACCACCCAGCTAGCCTGACCATTCTTGCCCATCGACCCTTCAAGATAGAGATAAGCAAACAGCAACAACGCCAGGGATATGATGCGGGTAGTGAACATGGTGGGGTTACAAGACGGTGAATCTTTTGATGCTTCGTAAAAACAGGGGAGGAAGGTGAAGACTGGGGGTATTGCAAAGAACAAGAGAACTCCCGCAGCGCGCGCTTCTCATAACTTTCGAGGGTCATGTATCAATCATGGCGTGATCGTGATCTCAAGTCGAGCTCTGGCAGACATGTGGGCTGTCAAACAGCTCTTACGGCTCGCTTGCGCAGGGAAGCACTCAAACATATGCTTAGACTGATGTGCGGAACTGTGACCTCAAGTCGCTCACATGTCCATCGAGTCACCGCCGTTGGCAAAGTTGAAGTTCTGTTGCTGCTGCTGCTGGCCGCCAGCACCGAAGCCGAAGTGGCCCTCCTGGTTAACGGCAGGGTTGGTCTCGGCCATGTTCTCTGCATCGCCCTCCTCGTCCGAGAAGTACTTCTCGATAATGTTGTAGGCTTTCATGTAGATCTCCTCGTTGGCGTTATTCTGGCACTCGTGGATCTTCTCCATGCCGCCAACCTCCTCGATGAAGAGAGCGTAGCGGTTGATCTGCTCGCCAGCGCCGTCGGCAGCGGCCTCCTTGTCCATTTCGCCAACCTTGAGGATGTTCTCAAGACCGTCGAGAGCAACCTGGATGATCTTGTTGTCGGGGCACGCAAGCAGGTCACACAGAGGCTTGATGCATCCGCTCTGGACAAGGTATCGGATCTGAGCGGGCTTCTGCAGACCACCGCTAGTGGCGTTCGAGATAGCCCAGCAAGCTTCCTTGCGGGTCTTGAAGTCGCCGTTCTGAAGGAGGTGGATCAGAGGAGGGATGATGTTGGCATCAATCACGGCCTGAATCTGTGTGGAGTTGCCGGCAGTGACGTTGGAGATGGTCCAGCAAGCCTCCTTGCGGATGCCATCCTTAGTGGAGCTCAGCAGGGAGAGCAGGGCAGACAGAGCACCGCAGTTGATGATGACCTGGGTCTGGACGTCATCGCCGGTAACGATGTTGCCAACGGATCGCAGAGCGGGCGTCTGGACGGATGTGGAGGCGTGCATCAGAAGCTCGACGAGACGGCGAGGGATGCCAGCCTCAATCACCGCCTGGATCTTGTCGTTGGAGCCATCGGAGAGGTAAGAGATGGCCCAGCATGCATCGATGAGAACCTCGTCGTCGAGCGAGTAGACAAGCTTGGCGAGGACGGGGAGAGCGGGCTGGATCTAGATGCTGTTAGAGAGGGCGCACCTGCAGAAGAGGGACGTGACGTACTGTCTGCCAGTCGGGCTGGGGGGTCTTGCCCCTGCAGAAGTTGCTCAGGGTCCAGGTTGCATTCCTCAGCATGCTGAGCTTGCGGCTGTCGCCGAGCAGAGCAAGCAGCGGGCGGAGCGCGCCAGCCTGGAGGACGAAGTCGCGGCATGCGGGGCTGTCACCGGCAATGTTGCCCAGCGCCCACACGGCCTGCTCCCTGACGTCCGGCTCGTGGCTGCTCAGGAGCTCGACGAAGATGGGGACGGCGCCGGCCTCGATGACGACCTGTGTCTGCTGTGCGGAGCCAGAGGCAATGTTGGTGAGGGCCCATGCGGCCTCGAACTGCACCAGTGTGTGGGGGGAGCGCAGGAACTCGACAAAGCGGCTGACGACACCCGTCTCGATAACGCGCTCGATGGGCGGGTTGCGCTCCTTGGACAGCAGCTTGCGGAACTTTGTCGTCGCCTGGATCTGCTCGTCGATCTGCTCGGAGAAGACGCCCTTGACCATCTGGGGGAGCTCCTCGTTGAGCTGGCCGTGGGCGTTAGCATGCCGGAACAAAGACTCGCGTGGAGGGGTATACGCACCTGCCCCTCGATGTTGCCGCCCTCATCGTCGCTGTCTGGTGCGGCGCCCAGCGAGGCTCCGGGGCGGTCGGCGCCGCCGCCAATGCCGCGGCGCTTTGCGAGGTTCTCCTCACGCTTTGCCCGGCGGATCTCGACCTGCTGCTCCTCGCGGCGGCGGCGGAGCTCGTCAGGCTTGAAGGCGCTCTTCGCCTTGAAGGTTGTGCGGCGGTGCTCGGGAATGTACTTGTCAGCCATGTCTGCGGCGACGCTGTGTATGGACGGCGCGGGTGGTGAGTCTGCTTGGAGGGTGGCGGAGGGACAAGCAGTGTTTGTTTGCAGGGGATTAAATGGATCTTTCTTGGTCCGCTGCGTGGGGCAAGGTGAAAAGGCGGCGGCGGAAACGGCAAAGCGCCGGCCTGGGCGCTAGCGTCTTGGGTTCGACCGCAGTTGGGCGCGTTCTGGCAAACACTTTGTTGACCCAACTGGGACGCGAGCATGTGACGCGTCGGCGCTGAGATCACGTCGACGAGCTGTGCCTATGCGCTGAGTCGCCACACTCCCTTCACTCCGGTGCGTGCTCGTCGCATGACACACTCCTGACATAATCGTCCTGACCGTTATTACATGAGCAGCCGCAATGTCAGGATTACCAGGTTTCACAGCCGTCAGAGATGCTAAGAATGAAGGTGCTCTTGTCAACCTGCTCGGCGTGGTCGTGAGCGTGCAAGACCCACGCAAAACCAAAGGCACAGACTGGAAAGTGGACTTCACCATCCAGGATGACTTCTCGGCCAGCGCAGTTGGGGGCAGCTCCAGCATGGGCTGTCGCGTGTTCAGGCCGTCCGAGGCCAGCCTGCCCAAGATCAAGGGCGCTGGCGATATCGTCATTCTTCGCAACTTTAAGCTGAACGCATGGCAAGGGCGAATGGATTGCGTGAGCAATCCCAGAAGTGACATCCTCGTCTTTCATGCAGACAAGATACCGGTACCAGAGTTGAGCCAGGCTTACCTGCTTGGAACACAGCGATTGCCCTACCATACCCTCGCTGGAGCGAGAGAGCCGACCTCGGCAGAGCAGAAAGCTGTCCTCGTATTAAAACACTCATCGTCTGGCTCTGCGCAGGACGTTCGGCAATATGCTTCCACCGCTTTACTTAACCCCACTACTAGGCGCAAGGAGGCCTTGATAAAGGATCTCACCTTCAATCAGTTTTACGATATTGACGTCCAAGTCTTGACATTATACTACACCAATTATGGAACCGTCGACCTCAAGGTCACAGACTACACCGCTAATAAGGAACTCTATATGTACGCAGATCCTGACCACGAACCCGACATGGTCTTTAAACGGGAGTGGCCTGGGCCTTACGGGCAAGTGACCCTGCAGGTACGACTGTACGAGCCCCACGCTACATGGGCACGCGAAAACCTTACGAAAGGGGACTTTGTTCATCTTCGAAACGTGCATACCAAGTTGTCTCCAGCCAATTTTCTCGAAGGCGTAATACACGCAGATCGACAGATGCCGAACCAGATCGACGTGCGCAAAATCTCGCATTCTTCAGTGACAGAAGAGATCGACAAGCGCAGAGAAACTTACGAGCAGCAACGGTCAAATCGCGGGACCGTTCACCTTGTCAATGCTCCAAGAAAGTCATCGGCAAAGGTGTCTGCAAAGAAGAAGGCTGAGAAAAGAGATAGACAGCGTCAGGCTAAAGCAGCAGAGCTGAAGGAGATTGAAGAGAAGCAAGAAAAGTGGGAAGTCGCGCGCAGTGGAATCAACCCGAACAGTAAGTGTCACATTTGAGCCCAGCAGTTTCGCTAATTTTGTTAGTCCTGGCCGCCTTCACTGAGAAACAGCGCTCTACAATATCCGAAATCCTTAACAATCCTCACTTGCAAAAGATGACCGTAACAAAATACAACCCATTCACTCTACCCTTTGTGAACTGCAGGCATCGGTCCCGAGTCAGGGTAGTTGACTTCTTTCCGCCGGAACTCGAGTATTTCACATACTCGAACAAGGCACGCTGGGAATGGGGCTTTGTCTTGCTCCTTGAAGATGCGAACGTCCCACGGGACACTGTACCACAACAATTGCGCGTTATCGTCAATAATGACGCAGCCCAACATCTTGGACTACCACATGCGATAGAGTAAGTCGCTGAGCTCAACCGCATCGAGGTGCAACTAACAGATAATAGCCTGAAAGCTGAGCCTCGGATCCTCGCACAGCTGAAGGAGCTGCTCTTCATTCTCTGGGGCAATCTGGCTGAGTTGAAAGATGAGCTGAGGGCGCGCAGTCTGGATCTGCCGCTTCCGCCAGGAGACAACAGATTGGATAATCGGCCATTTGACTGCATCATTGAGGAGTATGGGCATGAAGTTCCAGTGACTGAAGAGAATCCGACAGGCTACCAGCGACTCCACAAACTGGCTTTGACAACGATCAGAAGCTGAAAGCACTAATGGCTTAGTCCGACGACAGATTTAAATTGTGCTTCAGTCCTGCATTGTCACATTTCGATAGCAGCATGCTTCTTACGTACGATACCCAAATGAGATTTACATGCCCTATACCAGAATCATAATCTTTCTTTGCCAATCACGACGACCATGCTGAAAAAAGTCCCATTCGGCCACAGTCCGTAGTGACGATTCGTTGCTCCCATTGTTCAATAGACCTGCATGGAACCGGTTCTCATACTGCATCTGGCTTCCATGCAACTATTGTAGCATGGTAGCAAGTTCACAGCCGAAGGAGAGATACAGTGGTAATGAAGTGAAAGATTCTGTACCCTTGAGACTTGTTATTCGGTCAACACTATTCGCACCATGTATATGATGCTGCGCAGAACTTTGTCGAAGGGGGGAAGCTGTAACCCAGCCATCCAACAACACCAAAATCGAAGATTTCACACTGCGTATGTGTGCGATCCATAGAGTCGGCTTGAAAAAGTTCAGACGGATTGGCGGTGAGGATGTTTTCAAAGCGTGGTACCGGTGTTGGCGGTCAAAGATGCAAGATGGCGTTCTGGATTGCGTGATCCGACGTGCTTGGGTCGATATGTTACTCATAGTCAACCACAAAACAACGGCGGCAGACAACATGAACCTGCAAACCCAAACTACTACTTCAAAGAAAATCAAAGTCAGTTTTGACTTACCGGGATAACGAGGATTGCTCGTGACATTGCGGATTTAAATTGAGCAAGAGCTGGAGCAATTACGTAGGAGAATTTGGATCGTCACTACCACGGAACACCACCGAGTACACGCAGAGGACCGCTCCAGACTACATACTTAAAGGAATAATCCATCATGGCCCCTTTATTGGACGTCTCGTTGACTCCACATGATCAAGTTTCCAGGACAGATACATTATTATCAAAATCCGCAATCACCACCGCAGTCCACGAGATCGGTCAACCACGACCAAGCATACTAGTGCTCAACCCAGCCTTCATAACGCAAGACTTCGACGCTCTCCGCTTTGAAGCCGCCGCACACAACCAACTGCCATCTCCAGACTCAAACTTCACTACGCCAGGATCAACGGCCTCCTCAGACACCGACACTCCCTCACCAGCGTACTCAACAAATCTCATATCATCACCATACAACACACCAGGCCACTACCTCGATCTCAGTAGCCTCACAACACCCTCCCTTCTCTTCGCCCTCGCCCTCACAGCGCTCAAGCCCGCGCGCCCAGACTACGCCACCGCGCCGTACCCTTTGGCCCTAAACTTCCCTGTCGTGCTCTCCACCCTACGCTCTCTGCTCTCCACCACCTCTTTCCACTGGCCCTCAACCTCATTCTATGTGGTCATCTTCCGCTCCATCCTGCATCCCAACATAGACCAAGACTGGCTGTACAAGCTGGACTTCGAGTCGCACCGCGAGGCGTGTGAGTCCGGGGGCTTGCTGAAGTATTGGTTCGGGAAGGCGGATCTGGAAGGCGAGAGGCGCAATCTGGCGACATGCTTTTGGCACAGTAGGGAGGATGCAAGGAAAGGCGGTTTAGGGCCGTGGCATGCGAAGGCAAGGAGGGCGGGGAGGGAGTTGTATGAGCAGATTACGTTTGAGACTGTGAGGTTTACGGTTGGAGAGGGTGCGAGGGAGTGGAAGGTGGAGGAGTGGGAGGGTTAGGGAGTTTGGGGCAGAAAACCGGAGAATTAATGAGGAAAGGGTTTTTTGCTTTCAAGGCGTTAAGCATTCGTGGTGGAAAGGGCAAGCATGAGTGCGCTCAAGACGGGCAGATCTCTCGTGTCGTAGGAGGGCTGGCAGACGAACTGCACTGCTTTGCCTTTGCATAAATCAGCTACAAGGCGATCAGCTTATTTTCTCCTAATTTGCTACTGGGCCAAAGAATAGAGAGATCCGCTACCTACCTTTCGATAAAGAACCACTCGGACTTGGGTTGAAGCTGTTCAAAAACGCCTGAGTAGTCACCTTTATTTTTGTAGTAACATATTGTAGCAGGCCATGGTGCTGTATCAGCAGAGATAGGCCTGGTGGATGCACCTCTCAAATTCATTCAGTAGTGTTTTAAAGACGTTAGCATACTTATAAGCACAAGTGCATGACTCGCACCGCTGCGGAGAGCTCAAAGTGGAGAGAGATTCACAGCTCAAGGTGCATGATGAGGTCACCTGTTTTCGCGTGTTGGACCCTGGCGCTTTGCGACTTTTTGCCTTCAGCGCTGATCCTACAGCTTGGTCGCAAGTAAGCTCAAAGCTCGCCACGCTCTATTATTTTGGCATTTTGCATATCCTCTGTTTTGTTGCTTGGGTCTTCAAATTCAGCCTTGCATCCACAGACCTTCGGTCGTTTGCGGGCCTTCTGTTAAGCTCTGCGTGCATCATCAACGCGACGCTCGCGCAACGGCGCACAAGCACATCACCACAGTCACTTTCAACACGAATATAGGCCCCAAACATGGCGCGCAAACGGTCAAGCGCGCCAAAGCGCCAAACCACAATCAACTTCTCTCCGTCCGCAAAAGCCTCCCCCGCGCAGACCACGCCCACCAAAGCTATGGGCTCCAAGAAGGCGAAGTCCAAGAGGCAGTCCAGGATTGACATACACAACATCGCGCCAAAAGGCACGCCGAAACAAGCCAGCAAACAGACGCTTGCTTACGATTCGAGCGAGGACGAGCTGCAGGCTGAGCAAAGCAGGAACATGCTGCCGGTGAGAGCGAGGAGCAACGGTATGTTCGGCAGCTCGGACGTAGATGGTGCAGAGGACAGCAGTTCGGAGGCGCAAAGTGAGGCAGAGAAGCCGGTAGAGAAGAAAGCGCTGGGAGCGAGTCGCAAGCGGCAGCGCGCGGAGAGCAGCGATGAGGAAGATACAGTCACAGTTGTGCAGAGGAAGCGGTCACGACCCGCTGAGTCAGAGGACAAAGATGCCGAGGAATTGAGAGTGCCAGGCAAGCGGCGGAGGGTCGAGCGACGGGCGGCAACTCCAGAAAAGAGCGAGGAGCCCACACCGCCACGCAGCACTCGACGCAGACTCACGAGACGACCGCCCATAACAGATGACGACGAGGAAGAGGAGCATTCATCATCGAGAAGCACAAGGCGGAGGGCAAGGAGACAGCGGGCATCGTCGAACGAAGAGGAGGAAGATGGGCCAGAAATTGCCAGTGGAGCAGGTAGTGATGATGCAGAGGAGCAAGAGGAGCTGAAAGAAGAACTGGCATTTCTGCGCTCTTCACCGCTGCCAGACAGAGGCAGGCTGCGGAGCACACAAGACAGGCCCAAGAATAAGCGCCAGGAGGCCCTTGAAGCACTCAAGAGGCGCCGAGCTGGCAGCACCCAAGAGCCGTCATCTACACCAGCTCGCAAGACGCGTACTATTGTCGAGTCTGAATCTGAGTCCGAGCTCGAGATCATCAAGGAGGAACCGGACAGCGAGGTGGGAGACCCTGAGAGCGCAGTGGAAGATGACGACGAAGAAGATGAAGATGACCGCGAAGCCAATGCACTGGACATGTTCCAGGAAGACGAAGACGACACTGGGTTCATCGACGATGATCCCGACGCCATCATCGGCGAGCCTGATGCCGAGCAGGCGCAGCTGCCTATGCAATTCAGTAGCATGTCACGCGCGAAGCCCAAACAGCTGTTCAAATACGCCGTCGAGTGGATGGTGATGAAGAAGATCCACCCAGCCTTCAACCCCAACGACGAGATCTACGAGCTTACCTTCCGCAAACTTGGCGATGAAGTAAAAGGTCTCGCGTCCTCCAAGTTCACCTCCGCAGCCTGGACATCTGACTTCACCAAAGCCATTAACGCGCGGCCCGAACTCATCATCAATGAAATTGGCGGTGCGCGACGAGAGTTCCTCACCGACCACTGCGAAGCATGCAACCGCAAGAACCACCCCGCGACCTTCGAGCTCTCCCTGACCGGCGAGCCATACAACCCCGAGTCTCTTGAACCACTCAGCTCCTCTTCAGACTCCGATTCCGACTCCGACTCCGACGGCTCGTCCTCCTCGCTCAGCGCCAGCGAAACCCACCTCAACGGCGAAAAGTCCACGCGCGACTTCCGTGGCGACCGCATTCCGCCCGCCTCCAAGATCTTCACGCTGGGCAGCACCTGCAAAGCCAATGCGCAGGTCGCACACACTTTGCACCACTGGCGCTACCATCTAAACGACTGGGTCAAGGGCTGGCTGCAGAGCAATGGGTACCTAACGCCTGAGAAGCTGGTCAAGCGAGACAAGAAGAGTGATCGCAAACGTGAGAAGGAGGCACGCAAGATCGTCGATGAGATGGAGAGGGTGGGTGAGATTAAGAAGTTGCATAGCTTGTACAAGGACCAGGTTCAGTTTGCAGTCGAGGCGGTTAACGATTTCAAAAGAGGATGGGGGAAGAGGTGAAGTGTGGTTCTGTGACTGAAGAGCTGTGTTTTGGGAAGGCTGATAGAGATTACGGTATTTTATGATGGCTTTGGTTAGTAGCGTGCGAGCATTTGGATCAAGTCGTGCTGACCCCGATCTAAGCACAACATTCGAACATGGACGACGCGCAGCATACTGCATGCATCGAAATACCTCACCTCTACATTTTCCCAGCATTCTCGCATCCAGAATTAGCCCTCGTATACTCCTTCCGCGCCCTACCGCACCGGCCCTATTTCCACATCTTCATCTCCGACGGCCCTACTCACAAACATGTCATCTTCATGCACACCAACCACTCACCTAATTGTTACGAGACGAATGCCACGGACCAGTGTGACGGCTCTCCACGTTCGTCAAAGCTCACATATCTAGATACATAAACCGCATTCATCCCCACCCATTCCCATGCTTCACCTGTCACCTCTCTACCTCATCATGAAACGCACAGCCCTCACCGCGCTATTCTCTCTACCCACTGCGCTGGCAGCCAGCGCCGGCTGTAATGCCGCTCTCCCTTCCACTCTCACACCGGGCGCTTCAACATACAGCCTCACGATCCCATCACGGTCTGTGATCGGCCAAACCACGCAGCGCGAGTTCATCGTCCATCTCCCCGCGAACTACAGCGCGGAGAACGATGTCCCGGCCTCGCTAGTCCTCGCACTCCACGGGCAGTCCCTGCCAGCGCGGAGTATGGAGCGCATCAGCGAGCTGTCGAGTCCAGAGTTCAACGCGGGGAGCGTCATTGTGTATCCCCAGGGAATTGCAGGGCCGGAGGCAGGCGTACGTGTTCCCCGCTTCTTACGCCATACTTATCTGCACTATCCCAAGCCGTGGCCGCGAGACATAAAGCTAAAGCAAGATAGGTGCAATGGCTCAGCGACCCCATCGCGCCCCCGAGCTCCACCCTCGACGACCGCATCTTCGTCGCCGAACTGCTGGATCACCTCACTTTCACGCTCTGCCTGGACGAGCGCCGCCTTTACGCCCTAGGACTCTCCAATGGCGGTGGTCTCACGGGCCTCCTAATGTGCGATCCCACCCTCAACACGCGCTTCGCCGCCTTCGCCACCGTCGCCGGCGCCTTCTATCCGGACTCCAGTCTCACCGAGCCCCTCTTCCAGGCAGGTTGCAACCCTAACCTACGAGGCCGCAGACTCCCCTACCTCAACCTCCATGGCCTCGCGGACGGCGTCATCGCGTACAACGGTTCCAACGCCGATGCGCCTGCGTCGCTCCCCGTGCGCCCCTGGGTCGACGGCTGGGCCGCGCGGAACGGATGTCAGGCGCCAAGCGAGGCAGCAGTGGAGGGGGGCAGTGTGACCGAAGTGAAGTGGCAGTGTGGGGGCCAGAAGGACCTGGTTGTGCATCGTGCGATTGAGGGGTTTGGACATGGGTGGCCAAGTATCAAGGGGCAGGGAGAGCCGTTTGAGACGCTGCGGGGCGGGCCGACAGGGTGGGATGCCACGCCGTTGATTCTGCGGTGGTTAAGTGGGTGGTCGTTATAAAGTAGGTGTAGACGGAGCATGGGGACCGTTGTGGAAGCAGACAGTCAGGGGTGGAGAAGTGTGAGAAGCGACTAGGGGAGACTGTGAGATATGTATGCGAGGCCTCACAAAGGCTCAGTCTGACAAACCTCCAAACCCCGTCGGCCCACCGTCTCAGCTCAGCATAACCTATTTCATCACCACAAATACACACGCACACTACCTCGCGGCACACAACGAGCTAGTCTGGTTCAGTAAACTAAATCTCATCCAGCGGTGCGACCACCATGATCCATGACGATGAATAAAAGTATCCCTCCCAGTGTAATCTTCACCAATTTCCCTCTTACTCCAGGACCACACACATCACGTCCATGTCCGCCAATGAGGAATTCGCAGGATAGGTTTCGAGGGCTATAACAATGTCATGGACTGTGACATTGTGGTTGTGGGTTGCTGTGGAAGTGAAACGTCAGAGTGCTGTGAGGGACGCAACTATACCGTCCTCGTGGACTGAAAAGACACGACTGGACGCTGAGATCTTAGGTGTGTCTGTCTCATACCAGGCAGCACAGCGTCAATGCAGCCTGGGATTACGGTACGTGCGGGACTGTAACGAGGACGAGGATCTGTATTTACAAGGTAGGTTCGCAATGCTGCTATGCAACGAGATGGAATGCAGTGCATGACACGCACGTCACGGGGGCGGTTGGTTGTAGCCACTCTGCCCGCCCTTTTGCCAATTCGCTTCACTTCACTTCACTTCACTTCACTTCACTGCACTTGCAGTCGTTGAAGTAGTGCGCATACGAACATTATGTCCTTGCCGTCCGCATCCGCAGAAGAACTACTCTCAGATCACAACATTTGTGGGACCAAAGTCGATGTAGCAAGCACTGGTTGAGCGTCCTGTTCACGACCACAGGGGCCTGCGAGGCAGCTAATCCACAAGGTGAATGAGTGCAGTCTTGTGCGTGGAACGGGAGATATGGTAGGGCTCTGCGTGGATTGGGGCGTGCGGATGTGCCGCCCGGTCTGCATGTGGGCGGGCGAGGGGTGCGTTGGGGTGAGTACCTGAGTGTGTTGTGTCGAGCACCGTGATGGGCGGAAGGGGGGTTTATAGCGGCGTGGTGCGTCGCACCTCGTGTGGGTGGTTCGCTGGCCATCATCTTGTTGTCACCACACCTTGGCTTCGCTTTGCGTCGTTACGTGCTTTGTCGTTCAGTCACTGTTCGGATTGCATGCGTGTATCGCATGCACACTCCACCACACACAACACCATGCACGGTACGCTTCACAGCGCATCGAGGACCCTGAGTCGGTCTCACACAAATTACACACCAACGACCGCAACTTGGTATCAGGATGGGAATTGTTTTATTTGCAGCCCCTGACGACGCCGACGGGCCGGATTTAGACTCGGAAAGAAGACCCTAGAAAAAGCCATCGCAGAACCATCCTGTCCCCCTCCTTGTCCCGCCGCCACTCCCCGCCCCCGTTCATGTCATGCTCGTGCGTTGGGCTGGGAAGCGCGTCGAGATCGTGTCAAAGGGAATCATTCGCGGCACCGTTGCGCCGCCTCTACTCCGGTCATCGAATTCGTGAGTGCATTTAGCGGTGCTGCGGGAGTCAGTCGGGGCGTTCTGCTGTGTGAGAGATTGTCGCGGCGCGCGCTGTGCTGGAAGGGCAGCCGTGCTGCAAGCGTGGAAGGGGCCGTACCTTGACGAAACCAATGTCGGCGGACTTCTCGCGGAAGCACTGACGGCAGATGTTGAGGCCGTACTTGCGGATCAGACCAGCGGGGTGGGTGCAGACGCGGCTGTGATGGTAGGTCAGCCTCCGTTCTCTCGGGCCCTTGTATGTCCTGCTCTCTCTCCCGCGGCATTGCTGCACTGCGCAGCCGCAGCACATGCCGTGCAGTGCCTATCCCCTCCTCTATCGCAGGACGTATCCGCCATCGCAGGGTGCATGTTCGCAGACGTACCACTCGCGGGAGCCCTTGCCGTAAGTCCTAGGGCGGGAGTACCAGACCGACTCGTGAGACATGATGTGTGGATGTGGGGTTTTCGGTGTCGCTGCAGCGGCAAAGTCAGCTATGGCTCTGAGGCAATGCTCCTTTGCGGATCCGTGGGTGTACTGACAAAAGTTGGCTGTCGGAGACGGGTTAGCGGGCGTGCGTTGGCTGAGGCGTTCACGGTGTTGAAAGTCGCAGGTATGAGATTCAATATTGCAGCCGGCCGATCTTCGGGTGCGGGCTAAGCGAGGAGCGCTCTCGTTGTGCGCACAACGCGCTAGTGCCGTGTTGGGATGGCCGTGCGCACATCAAGCTTGTGATTCGCCGACTGTGTTTTCACCTTTTGATCGCTGTAATCGATGGTTTTGAGACTTGCCCAATGCGGTGTTTTACAAGTGGTGCACACTGACAAGCCGCTCTGTCATCGTCCTCACAATCATTTAATAGTAGCGAGGCAAGCGGTATGCTATGCATGCAGCAACCCTTGCCACCAACACCTCATCCAGGCTATCAATTTGAAGCTCCTATCATCAAGCCTGGCGGACCCAGCGTGCTGTTCGTGAATCACTCCAGTCAGCTGCACAGATGAGAACTAGATGACTACAACCGACACCACAGCAAACCTTCCTAAAGCGGTAACATGCTAGTGGAAGACGCCTTTCATCTCGTAGTGCTGGCCGACATTGTCTTGCAGACTTGCTGAACACATGTAGACGGCAGACAGAGTGCTTATTGGAATGTTTCAGAGGAGACTACTACATATGCGATTTGGTCGAGGAGGAACAAAATGTTGCCTCACCAAAGCGGTTACTTTTTCTGGGGCAACAGCAGCTGTGGAGAGCTTGATACTCTAGATCTATCCATTGCTGATTTCCGTCTTGCTCACTGCTGATCATAGACCCGTTCTCGCCACACAACAAAACACAGGTGCACAGTATGCGCAACTAAGATGATTGAGAATGCAGTGTAAATCGTCAATTCGTAACATGGTATATCGTAAGTCTCTTAAGGACAGTCTGGCAAACGCCTAGGAAGTCTATGCAAATCGTCGCCCATTTTTATCAACCTTCCAACTCTACTCCAACTCCGCACCCAGAACACCCCTCTTCCTGCGCCTGGTCGTCGCAGTGCCCTGCCTCTCGGCACTCTTACCGCCCAGATCCGACACACACTGCAGCCTGGTGGGGCGGTTGGTCTTCTGAGCGGTGTAGGCCCAGCGCCCATTGCCGCCGCTGACGCCCATGTTCAAGCTTGTCGCGCCGTTGATCAACAGCGTCATCTTCTTGTTCGTGCCGTCGCGAACGTTGGAGCTGCACGACACAGAAATGGAGCCAGACTTGCTGGACGCCCAGGTGTACGTGTCCATTGTGACGACATCAGCGGCGGTGGAGCTGATCTTGACGGGGACGACGATCTCGCTCTTAGCCTTGGGGTCGGACTTCAGGCTCACGGTCAGGGTGAAGTTGAAGGTCTGCTCGCCGGTTACCTGCGGGGCCGTGAAGGAGGCCGACGCTGTTTTGGCGTTGGTGATGCTGACCGCGGGCGAAGCCGGGCTGGTCTGGGTCCAAGCGAAGTTGAGTTGGTCGTTGGTCAGCTTCGTCTCGGTGTTGGAGCCGCTCAGAGTCAGGAGTGCAGCCGAACGTTGCGCAACGGAGAACTGTTGAGCCGCGGCTACTGGAAGGGTCTGGGTACCCGTGTTAGTGTTGGTGTTAGTGTTGGTATTGGTGTTGGTGTTGGTGTTGGTGTTGGTGTTGGTGTTGGTGTCGGTGGTTGGCGTGGTAGGGTTGGTGGAGAGGATGTCGCTGGGGCTGCATGTCTTCTTAGCTGCAGGCTGGTTGGCTCCTGGGTACGGCTTCAATGGACCAAACTGCTGGTTGTCCAGGAAGTCACCCTGGTGGAGGGCCTGGATGTCATTGAAGAGGTATGGTGGTGGGAAGGTTCCGGGAACGTCAACCTCAGGGAAGATCCACTCGCCAACAGCGGCGACGAACTGACCAGCCTTGATCTTGTTCTTGGTCTCCTGCACTGGGGTGTTGGTGGTGATCATGTAGTCACGGGTGAATGGTGTGACTGGGGCAATGCGAGCCTCCCACTTGCAGCGAGCTTCTTGCTTTGGCGTGGCAGAGCCGATGCGGCGGAGGGTCTCCTCACCCGTGCACGGGTCGACGTCAATGGCGCTGATGGTGACTAGAGAGTTGGCACAGCTGGAGAGGAAGCCGATGACCTTCATATCTGCGAATTCGACGTTGCCGGCGTTATCTGGAATACCCACAAGCATGTCCTCAACGCGAATGTAGTTGGGTACGGTGTCTGAGGCTTGAGTCGTGACCTGGACATTGATACAGGTGACGCTGTGGGCGAGGATCTCACCGTTTCTCTTGAGTCCAGAATACTCAATGAAATCACCAACCTTCAGGGGAACCATCTTCAGTGGGTCGGGGGCGTTGAAGGTTCCACCAGTAAGGCGGTTAGAGTCCTGGCAGGTTTCTGTGTTGCCTGAGTGCTGAATGCACATAGGGAATCCAGAGAAAGATGACACGGATGGGTTCTGTGTATCCATAATGAAGAAGGGCTCAGCATCAATCTGGGGTGCGAAGGCACCCTCAGGGTCGTTGATTCTGACCCTGGGTCCACCGGCGATCTTGATGACGCCGTCGGTTATCGATTCGATGTAACCCTGGCTGCCTTCAAGACCGAACCTGGCTGCAATCTGGATCTGTCCAGCAATGGGCGTGCCATTGATGATATTGCCAGTCACGGTGGTTTCGTAGCCTCCTGCTTTTGCGTCGCATGCCTTTCGGAAGGGGGCATAAACGACTGGGAATTGGACAATCAAGTTTTCAGGTACGGTGATCTGGAATTCGTTGACGGTGACGGTACCGCCTGCATTGTACTCAGTTCCTGATGGTACGCAGCTATTTGTTTATTAGTAAGTTCTTGGTAAGTTTCATTGACTTATGGACGTACTTATCTAATGATCCTGTGACTGTGAAGGGGATGATATTGGGAATGTTCTGAGCAAAGCCGACCGAGGCCAGCGAGATAAGAGAAGCCAATTGTGTAAGACGAGACATCTTGATGATTGTGATGAGATGTTGTGCTGATGAGATTTGACTGAGGGAGCACATGGGATTCTTATATCTCAATTGCACAGCTTTCATTCTCGCCTTCTCCACGTTCTGGTCCTCACCTTGGAGGGCTACACCAGGTCCATAGACCGTCCAGCTGAGTGTACTGCCTCGTAAAGGCTGTCCAGACGCCTGCCGCCTAGGGTCCAGCGGGTAGAGTAACTCGAAGTGTCTAGGCTGGAGAAGTCAAGCGAGCGTTACCGCCAGTTTCTTCGTGCCAGCAAAAACGAGGCCATGGTCGGCGCCCGCCATCAATACTTCCAAGACTTTTGACGAGGCTTATAGAGCTCATGCCGCCTTGAAGAGATCAGCCTAGCGGTACAGAATGGTCGTAGTGGCAAGGCTGGTCCGAATGCGGCAGTTCAGAAGCTCGCTTGCTGGCCGCTGTACCAAGTCAAGCTTCGGCCGGATACGTTCAAAGCCAGTACTCTCGTGCAAAGACTAGTCTCGACACCTTGGCGCTGCATCTGTATTCCCGGATTGAGGTATCCACTCGGGAGCGGCTGAGGGCCGCCAAGAAGCCTCGTGTTCAATCGGTGTACCCCGGACCTAGGCAGATCTGCCGGTAACGTGGAGAGATGCCGGTACCAAACGCGCATGGAGCGTCCAAGGAGCCAGGTAGCATTCCCTTTTTTGGCTCTACTTTCTGTGAAGGGTTCTCTGGACGACCGTTGAACCATTCAGACAACGGGGCGGCGAACCCTTTCGCCTCCAAGAATAGCTCTAGGAAAAAAAGACAAGGCCTCAGTAGGATATTTGCAAGATTTTCGACTCCAAACACCAGCTGTACTGACTTTCCTGCACGTGGCTTGCAGGTCGCAGCTGCACAAAGGCCTATTCTGAGATGCTCGGCTTCAGACCCGGGATGATCAAGCATAGACTTCGCAGCTTAACCCGACCCCGCCGTCAGCATCCTCAATGACTCGGCGTCTTCATTCGCTCGTTGAGGTAGCAGTCACAGCATGGTGAAGCGAAGTAGACATTGTGGGTCTGTTCTAGAGCTATGCCAGCTGGAAGGTCTGATCAAGTACTTCGCCTCAATGCCGGTACTTTGCGGCAGGTGCTTGCCAGTACCAGACGCTTGGGCATTGAGTAGCGATCCAGGCTCGACGGCGTGAGAAAGGCACAAGGGGTACAAGGCTTGCTGACCAAGGCGAAATCGTGGTAGCGCCCAAAGCGATGCGAACATCCAAAGAAATGCATGATGTTCTGGGTTTGGAGCAGGTCGCTGCTTTTGCGGGGTTTTCGCTTATCTCGCTTTTGGGCCTGGTCTGGGGGATTCCAAGCCTAATCCACGTGTCGATCTCGACTCTTCGACACCAGACTCCAGCCTCTTCCGCTCGTATTCCGCAAGTCTTCGACTCTGTGGCTTACCTTGGCAGACTCAAGCGAAGCTGAAGCGAAAGATCACCTCTAGAATGCCATGTATCTTTTCGATAGCTCTCCTCACCCGCTCTCCGTCCGCGGCGTCGCGATGCGAAAGCCAGTGGCCTCGTGGCTTCTCACGGTACTGCATAACGGTACCAAAGTACTCGGATTCTGAACTGATTCTCGCATGCGAAAGCGACGGCTCTCAACAGTTATCGAATATCGACTCAAACGGCCTAGCTGGAAAGCCTTCTACGATTATCGCACGATTCTCTACACCAGAAAGGCAAGCTGTAGACTAGTGCTGAATCTCTTTGTCAACTGACCAGCTTGCGCACCACCTCCAGCTCCCTAAGCTCTGTTGAATTATGTTTGTTCCTCGGACATTAGCACTTCGTTGCACTTTGAACGCCAGGCCGTTTCACACTTTCAGGCAACTGAAAGCCCATGCACGCGCACTCCAGCCTTTTGTGAAAGCTGAGATGTATGACGATATGAGGACACACGGTGAGGCCGAATGATCGGGGTGACAGTGTTCTGGAGGCTTTCGACAAATCGACTCGCCTCGATCTCGGCACGTCGCCCCACCTCTCACGAAATGGGGCGAGCAAGCTTGTCACGTGACTACAAGCTAGACCCAAGTCCTTCAATTCCTGCCGGTACTGTTCTCGATGGAGGGCAAAAAAGTACAAGAAAGCGTTTCTTGATGCTGTGTTTTGACAGTGCATCTTTACTGACTACGTCTAGAGCGTCATATGCCTTGTCTCTGCACACCATAAGATTGACACTTTGAAAGCTCGCTTCTGTGAAATCATGTGGGCTACCTCCGTCCATCAACCTCGCATAGTAGGGATCGCAAACCCTCCTGACGATAGGCCAAGCAGCCTAGATATGCACACCTTCCGGCTGACCAAGTTTCTTGAGGTCAATGAAAGCAAGGTCACGATGGTTGCTGGGAGACGCAGCCGGCTTCACCCCACTTCGGGCACTGCGAACATGAGGAGCAGGTACAAGTGCAGCGGGGCTGCCGTCAGCAAGTGGTTGGTGCGTGAAGACGGCACGGAGAAGAGGCACAGACGAAGGACGATCGGGAGATCATGCCGATGCGAACTCTACACGCGAGAACGACGTCTTCTCGGTGTCGCGTGGGGATGGCATTTGCAAATGTGATATAATCGCGCGGAACCTCTGCAGACGTGCAGCGTGCGTTGTTCTGAGAGCCGTCCGCTTGTTTACTGCGACCAACAATTGCAACACTTATGACACTCTTTGACCCAGCTGAGCCGCTGCGGCACTATGAGACTGTATCCCTGCGGTACAACCAAGTTTTTCTCTGTTGAACGCTGTCTGCGCAGCGAGTGGTGCGGAGACAATGCGGATGAAACGGTGCTTTCCTGTTGATGGGCGGCTCGTCACTGGGGCAACGGTGATCAACACGCCCTCACCAAAAATAAACGCGCGAGCCACAGATTGACCATAGGCCTGCCGTTCCCATCTTCAAGATTGCATCACTCCTGGCCTTGCAAACAAACGCATTCTTGACACGACCACATATCCATACTGTGGTGGTGCCGTGAGCGTGGTCGGCGCAATTCCTCTCTTTAATTGCAGCTCCTGCGACGACCAGCATTCCTCGCTTGGATCTCGCTCCCCCACCCGTGCGTTAACATTCAGACTCGGCCGATTGCACGCCGCAGCGTGCACCTGCGATCACCGCCGAACTGCCCCACTGCGCTGCGCAGTCACAGTGCATACGCGACTGACAACGCCGCTGGCAGGTCTGCAGCCACCATGGACACCAGCTACCTCGCCCAGCAGGTCACCACCATCATCGGCCAGCTGCACGGCCTGTTCGATGAGATTGGAGTGCCCAGTCACGAGCGTGACTCGCGTGAAGCAGAGGTACATGATTGCCTTTGTGCATAGCTCTTTCAGCGATAGCTAATTCAGCCCAGCTCTTCTCTGCACTGTCCGACACGCTCCATGGCCAGCTGCGCACCGTCACCAATGAGAAGCACGAGTTGACAGAGGAGGCGCAGCGCCTGATCAAGTCAATCAAGCAGATGGAGGCCTCCATGAGCGACAGCAAGACAAGCCCCAAGTACAACAACGACGAGCCACAAATTACCTACCCGTTGACTCGCTGCCTCAAGGTGCTCAAGGAGAAGTACAACACAGTCGCCAAGCAACACCAGGAGCGCTTCGAACAGATGCGGAGTAAGTTCACCATGTTGCCTGCCCGAAGTGTACTAATAAAGTAGAAATCGCCGAGGCCCTTGAGTCTTATGCATCGCATCTCGAGCCCGACTTTGTTAAGATCAAGCTACCGCCAACGGATCCAGATGCGACCATCTCACCCTCGTTCGATGTGTCCAACTCCTACGTGGCCAAGCTAGACCGCGAATTTACCCGCGTATACGAGGAATACACAAAACGTTTGGGTCAGGTTCAGGTGCTGTGCCAGGAAATCATACAGCTGTGGGCGGAATTGGGAACACCACAGGCGCAGACAGATTCTTCTATTGTCAAGCACCACCGCGATGCGCCCGAGCAGTTGGGTTTGCACATGGAGGACTTGGCTGTATTAAAGGACAAGAAGGAACGATTAATCGAGGAGAAGCACGGCCGCGAACGACGCATTGCTCAGCTGCGAGCCACTATCGAAGAACTGTGGGAGCGCCTCAGCGTCAATCCTAGCGAACAGAAGCACTTTTTCGCCAGCAACCGTGGCTGCGGTCTCAGGACGATCAATAACTTTGAAGATGAGCTGTCGAGGCTGAACGAGCTCAAGCGCCAGAACCTGCATATCTTCGTCGAGGAGGCACGCATCAAGCTGCAGGAGCTGTGGGATTCCTTGTACTTTTCTGAGGAGGAGATGCTTGAGTTTACACCTGCCTTCTCCGATGTTTGCAGCGACGCACTTTTATCTGCACACGAGGCGGAAATCTCCCGTCTCGAAAAGCTCAAAGAACAACGCCTACCTGTTCTCTCGAAAATCGACCGACACCGTGAGCTCATTCAGGAGCGTACTGAACTTCAGCAATCTAGCCAGGATGCTTCTCGATTAATGGGCCGAGGTCAGAAGGGCGAGAAGCGAGACCCTGGAAAGCTGTTGCGTGAGGAGAAGATGCGGAAACGAATCGCGAAAGAGTTACCCAAGGTCGAGGCGGACCTCAAGGCAACACTTGAGGCTTACGAGGGTGAATGGGGTCGACCATTCCTTGTCCATGGTGAACGCTACCTAGATGAACTTTACGCCGCTTCGCAAAAGGCGCCTCCAGCTCGAGCGAAAACACCATCCAACATGAGCATGCCTTCGAAGCAAGGAACACTCACGAGGACCAATTCTACTGTTCGCGCCCGTGCTGGCACAATTCATGGGCAAGCAGTCCAAGCGCAAACAAACCACCGCCAAACCATCAACGAGCCACCTAGTCGAACCAAGACACCTGTGACCGCCAATTTTGGCGCCAGCACAATGCGTGGCAACCCCTTTGCACAGTCTGTCTCTGCAGCGTCTGGGTCGAAGAGTCCTTCAAAGCTACCGACTCGCGCAGCCCCAAAGACAATGGGCTCACCTGAGCGACGGCCTGGTACCCTCAACCGGACTGACTCGACATTATCTCGAGCGGAGTCGACATATTCCACCCACTCACGAGGCGACTCTATACTCTCCACAGCTTCATCACTACATTCGAGAGCAGACTCACAGTCTTCAACGATGCGGAGGATGGGTCCTCCCATGGCCCCGCCTCCACGGATGAAGGACCTCTTCATCCCCCCAGAGCCGACAGAAACACCTAAGAATCGCTTCGAGTTCAACCGTGGCGAACGCAGCGAGAGCATCGTGCGCAGCATACCACCAGAGGACCCCTACGATGACCGATTTAGCCAGACAATGCGGCCTGGCTACCCTGGATCGACACTTGCACATGCGCCGACTCCGTCCCTCTCATCAAACAGCAGCCGGCACATCTCGCAAGCATCCTCGACAGGGTCTGGCCAAGCAGGGTCAGAGAACTGGGAGACGTTCAGCGAGCAGTCTGACGACACGCCTGAAAGTGATGTTGACTTCCAAAACTACCGTCGCAGCCAGACCAAGCGTGCCACGCCAGACTATGCATCGACACCACGCGCTATCCACGGCAAGAAAGTTCGAGGCATACGCAGCGTCGACAATGGTAGCATGATGATGGATCAGGACGGCCGCATGGTCAGGTGCAGCGAAGCCGGCTGGACAGACGATGGCAGCATGTACTGAGAGGATGCTGACGGCAGAAGTTTTCTCACGACATGGGCGCGGGATACGAGCTCCATTAAAATCCTTCCAGGCGGCCTGCGCAAGCACATGTTGGCTAGACGGCATTTGATTCGACAGGCTGTGCAACGGCCCTTTCTCTTCTCCTGTACTCCTTGTGGTTTGGTTGTCTGAAAATTTTCACTTGGACTCATCTGTTTATTTTGGAGACAATTGGTGGCGATAGTCGCCACGTACGAGGCGGGCCAGGTACACTGCATGTCACTTATGCACGTACCCACCGGCTGGCGCTGCTCTTTTGGCGGTGGCAGTTGTTTCAAGTTGCGCCATCTGGCGGTTGTTACCTTTGTACGACTTTGGTCCTTGCAGCATTTCTGCGAGTCGACGGCGTTCTGGGCGGGAAACTGGGTGCTGTGCTGATATTTGGTTTTGTTTACTTGTTTGTTTGTGTAGCGAAGGCGCGAGATGCATAGGGTAATGCTCGCGAGCAGGATGGTAGCGTGTACTATGATTGCTGAGCCGAGGGGTGCAGAGAGAGAATGAAAATCTTCACCATGCAATTCTACTGTGCAGTGTCTGTGCCCGTTGTTTTGCAGCAGATCAGATGAGGCGTGGTCATGTCCTTCCTATTGAGGGTGCTGGTACCGCCCGACCTTCTGCTTCTGGGCTAAGGGAGGTCTTGGACTGAAGCGGAAGGTGGGTGCGGAGAGGTGAGGTGAGCACCCAGGACAGAGAGGCCACGCAGAGTCAAAGGCTGGAGGCGTGCAATGCTGTGCGCGCTCTACAGCGAACGTCGACACGACCAAGAAGGAGACAAACAGCACACAAGCCACCGCAGCCGCATGCAGGCGCTGCGAAAACCAGTTTCCAGGTCGCGAGCCACAGGCCACAATGGAGCGGGTTGTCTGTTTGAGCATGGCGCGCATGCACCCCACAGCCGGTTGGGGTAAAGAAAGGCCGCTAGCGCATGCGAGACAGAGATGCAGCGTCGAGATAAGGAATCGGCGTGTGACAGGCCGGCGTCCCCAGATGCTAGCCCGCACTACGGGCGCCTCTCCGGCGTGTTATGCTGTCATGTCGACGTTGCGCTGCGGCGCGCACGCTTATCGCGACACAGCTCGCACGCGTGAGGACTGTCTCACCACCAGACGAGGACGCAGGGAAAATGGGACAGCGGAAGGCTCGGTGAGGCGCTGGCAGGGCACGGGGGGGCTCTGCTGCGTGCCTGTCTACACCGCCCCCAGCAACGCAGCGGCGCCGCTTCGAAGGTGCTTCCAGAAGGAATGCACTGATGCGGCGTGGGGCAGGGCTGATGCTGGCGGCGCAAATCGCGGAGAGCGACAGGCCAGCGCGCGCAGGGGTGCCGTGCCCGCGGCCCAACGTCAGCAGCGCGCGGCAGCAGCAGCAGCAGCAGCAGCAGCGCTTCGCGGGTTTCGGGCAGGTGAGTGCGCTGTCGACGCCGCGACGTGGAGCTTGCTGTAGCGGCCAGCGAGGCTCAGCTGCCGCTGGTCTGCCTCCGCGGTGCCTGGTGTCCATGCGAGCCTCTGTGCGCCGTGACACGGTCGCATGCAGCGCTGATCCGGCGTGCCCTTGTGCTCGATAGGCAGGTTCGCACACGCGACTGGCCGTTATTACGCAGATGTATCGAGCTCCGATAACCCTGGCGTGGTTGTCGTCCCCGGCGCTGCCCGTGACCGTGTGCTGTGCTGTGCTGTGCTGCCTTGCCTTATCGCCGCATGCCAGCGCTGTGCTCTGGTGCGTCCTATCTACAGCCGGCAGCCCTCCTCGTCTCGCTCGCTCGCTCCTCTCTCTCACTTCCACCACCGCCAGACGCGCTCTGTCTGCCCACCGCTGCCGGCACATTACTCCGCTGCGGGCTCTGTACTCCGTTGCTGTCGCGTGCCCGGGGACGATCGGCCGCCCTGCCCCTGCGTGTCTGATGCTCGCCCTGGCAGCCATCCAATCCCGCCGCAGCAATAACGTAAAGCTTTCCCTCCCGCCGCGCCTCCGAGCAACGTCACAGACGCCTAGCCGTGCTGGGACTCGCAGCGTCGTTAGTCACGGGAAAACGCTCCCAGGGACTCGACCATGATCTCGCCAAGGTCCTTTCCATATCTCCAGCACTCGCCGCCGCCTGCGCGCAGCAACACCGCTGAGAAGATGGGCACCCGCACTGCACGGAACCCCCTCGCGCCGCGCACCACCAATCCCGCATGCACGCCCGTTGCGCCCACTGCGCCCGCCCACGACATGCTCAAGCACTCCAGCCCCGTCGTCATCCCTCCTCGCACGCCAACCCGGCCGTCGTCGACACAGTCCGTCCGCGTCAAGGGACAGAACGGCGGCCGCCCGGCTCGCTCCACCAAGAGCCACAACCCGGATGCCCTCCCGCCTGCAGTCGCCGCCCTGCTGGCCGTCACCTCCATCCCCGCCAGGCAGCCGCACCGCCGCCGCAAGCGCCCAGCCTCGGACAGGAAGATCTCCATGGACGAGCTGATCCAGGAGTGGAAGCAAGAAGACATTGAGATCCCGGCCTCGCTCGTGGGATCGCCCATGGACCTGCTGCTCGGCCGCGTCGACGAGTCCGAGTCTGACTACGGCAGCAGCCTGCCGAGCTTTGAGCAAGAGAAGGGCCTCTTCGGCACCTCCAGGTCCATCTCCAGCGACTCGCTCTCCACACTCCCGCCCTCGCTGGACTACGACGCGCCCTCGTACTCGTCCCACTGGGACAACCTCAGCACGCCCGAGTCAGTCGGCCGCAAGTCTCTGTCCGAACGCAGGGAGAAGGTCTACTCGTCGCCACCGAAAGAGGACTGCGTGCTGGACCACCCGCTGCTTCACTTCAACGTGGAAGAGGCGGAGGATCTCACAGAAGCAGACACCCCAGATGTCATCAGGATATCACCCTCCACCGAGCGATTCAAGTCGTTCAAGTCCAACCTCACAGCGTCGTTCCAGGCGCTCAAAGACGCGGCCAAGTCCTTCTCAAACTTCACCGCGCCAAGTGTGCCGCCGGACGACCTCCTCACTCGATCGCTCTTGTCGCCCAAGTTCACCAGCGAAATGCGCCCCAAACACCTGACAGAGCTCCCATCGCCCGCGCTGCGCCGCTACCTGAACCCACAGCCTGCACCCATCTCCCCCACGGAGCTGTCCATGCAGCTTCACGATGCGCTCATGATCGACACCGATGCCGACACCCATGCGCCGATGATCCAGATGCAGACATATGACCGACGAGGCCGGCCATCGAGGAGCCGACGCAAGACCACGGATCCTTATTCCGAAGCCGGACGCCTGCAATCACCAACACCGACCGTCCGCCAGCGCGAGCCCCGCGAGAACAGCGACTTCCTGCGTGTCATCGTGCTGGAGATGAACATGCGCCGCGTGGGCAAGCTCGACGCAAAGGCCGTCGGCAAGGCGCGCATCTGGCTGCCGCCAAGGAAACCGGGCTCTGGCAAATCACCTACTTTTCAGAGCGCCGGCGGTGTGCCGAATAGATGGGTTGGCACGCCGGTGTGAGTCGCTTGAATACGCACTAACACATGGATAAATTTGCTAGGCTGCAAAATGTCTGCAAAACGCGCTGCAATACACGTTTTTGCAACATGCAATTTGCGGTCGGGCACCCGCGCAGCAGGACCCTCGTAACGTTCACGACACACCAACTGTCCCGCCGCCGAAATCCCGTTTGACGTCGACGGCGCTATATCCCGGCAGCGATCGCGTATTGGACGTTTCCTCGGGTCGCCTGACTGCGCTCGCCTTGGAAGTGGATACGCCGTCTCTACGAATTACCGGATTGGGGACTACTGCAGGCGGAAATAATGCACCGCGACCGCTGAGCTGGGAATGCCAGACGAGTACTGCGCAAGCACGCGAGCAGGATCGCATCCACATCACCGCAGGATTCGAAACCGTACCGACTGCGCTGCTCTGCACATGCGTCGACGTCGGCTTACCTACCACCTCAGCACGGTCCCGCAGGACGCGACAGCCTCGGAGCACCCTCGGTGGCAAAATTTTCAGCCCCAGTAAACTGCACCAGCCATGCACCAGCCATCAGCGGTCAGTGAAGCCGCGGAGCATTACGGACTCTGTACCTGCAGCATCTCGCGAGAGAAATTACCGTGCGCGCCGGACTGCCCACCGGAATAAAGCACCGCACATGCAAATCCAGACCGGTTGGGTTTAGCCGCTTTCCGCCGGTTGGCCGGGTGGGGGCGCAGAGTTCCTGTTACGAGGTTTTTACTCGATGGCATAGACACATGCATGCCCTGTGAATGGGCGAGGAGAAGGCGATGCACGATGCGGAGCATGGCTGGTGTCGTTCTGGACGCCGGCAATGGAAGACTGACGGCAGGCGAGTTGGAGATGAGACGATTTGGCAAGGTGTCGGAGGGAGGTTCCGCCATGTTGCCAAACACAGCAAGCAACAGCAAGCAACAGCGCTTGGGGCGAGAGAGGAGACGATTACGATATGATGAGCACGACACACAGCATTGAGAGCGAGCGAGCGTTTTGCATGGAGAGCGAGACAGAGTGGTCAAGCGCTGACTGCCCATCTTCCCATCCCTTTTTCCTCTTTGGTTTTCCTTATTTCTGAGATGTACACTTTGCTTTGCGCCGAGCCAGCGCAGATACCCCACCTTGATCTGTCCCTATATACAAGATAATCTAGCAAAAACATCAGATACAACCACGCCACATCCGTGTCTTTGTTCCCTCCCACGTGTGACTTTATCCCAGTACTCCTCACCATCCACTCCCAACAGCTGGCGACACTGCACGCTGTTCTTGCCTGGCTGCAGCCCGCACCACTCTCCCGCCAGCGACGGGCTGGGCTGGGCTGGGATGGGATGGGATGGGATGGGATGGGATGGGATGGGATGGGATGGGATGGATTGTACGTGCAGAGCAACGTCAAGTAGACCCTCGCCGGCCGGAACCGAGCCTGTACGTCCACGCAAAACCTACGCCTGCGGCAACCACGGGGTCGTGCGAACGCAACGCAACATGGCTATGTGGTTTCGCTGGCTGCTGCGCGGACGAGTGCGGCATGTCGTGGATCTGAGGAACGACAGGGTCGCCTGGACTGCCGTGTTGGCTGGCTGGTGAACAGACTCTACCCGCAGTGAGCCCAAGAGTCACAATGGCCGCAAGACTCCACGGAGAGCGAGCGCAAGGAGCTGCAGTGCTGGGTTCGCACAGGAACGACAAAGACCGACAAAGCCTCTGCGGATACATTCTACGACTGCGCATCGATGCCTTTACGGATACATTCTACGGCGGATACATTCTACGACTGCGCAATCGATGCGCTATGTGAGGGGCTCAGATGTTTGAGTCGCTGCCCTTTGACAAAGCCTACAAGCGGGTTCTATGCCGAGTCATGGTGCAGATGCGGGCGAAGAAGGGAACCAGGAAAGGCGAAAAAAGCGAAAGTCAGAGGAGATGGAGAACGAGAACGATGAGGAATAGGCTGAAGGCGTGCTAAGGTCCGAACAACGAAGGATATGACATGAATATGTAGAGAGGTACGACATGTTATTAGGCTAAATATGGGAAAGCATAAAAGAGACTAAAGTGGGTTGTTTTCAAAGCGTAATGGATGGTGGTACAGATTTCATGAAAGTAGAAGTTTTCTTTCATAATCTTCTTCTATTCAATGCCCCAAGATAGTATATACATAATCTACATATGTGTAGTCTCTAGTATTTATAGAACAACAGGTTTACTACTACCACAGCACGATAGATTAATTGAATAAAACTTGCGTTGTGTAGACGTGAAACCAAACTCCTAAAGGGTATACACAGCGTCTACTACTGCAACAGCAAGGTGTTAGAACACCTGGTGTAATAACAATACAGACAAAGACAGAGAGGGACGGTTAAAAAAGAGAGAAGGGACACAAAAAAAAAAAGGGGAATCGTGTCTCTGAATGACCTAACCAGGGGTCGGTTATTGGTTGGTGGACACAGACTGATCGGCGTCCGCCACCAGCGTTGGCGGCCGCATTGCACAAACGTCCGGTTTCCTGCCCCGCTGGTCCATCAGGCGCGTCCCTCAGGGGTTTCTGGAGACTTTTAAATTCTACTGATATGTATTCAATAGTCAAGTGTTCCTTCATCAATCCAGTACCAACTGGCCTAATGGCCCAATGGCAAGGCGCTTGACTACGATTCTTCAACCAGAATTGGACTATCAAGAGATTCCAGGTTCGACCCCTGGTTAGGTCATTCCTCTCTTTTTGCTGTCATTATCTGCATTTTTGCAATCATACTCTTGCGCATTGGAGCTGGCAGTGGAGTTTGGCTGGTTTCTGCACTGTGTGGAAGACGTGGAAAGTGCAGATTGTCGCTCCTTCCTTTTTTTGTGGACATTACTAGCGCCAAAAGGTTGTCCTCTCTTCTTTTCTTTGGAATATTTTCTTGGTGGTATGCCGCCTGCGTTGGGATGTCTATAGTGATGCGGTAGCGGGGTTGCTTTTGTGGCTCCAGGGCCGCTATTGGCAACAAACTGCGACTGTGCCTTACGGGAATAGAGACATGTGATGTAGACAACATATATCATGTTAGTGTTTGGCGTGGTGTGGTGGACGTGCGTGTAGCAGCCTACTTCTTGCTCTGACAAAGACTCGCTGGACAGAACTCTGAATTGTGTCTGGTAAGGTTGTATATTTATTGTAGACAACCTATACTATGTTAGTATTTTTTACAGCATGGTGAACTGGCTTGTAGCAGCCCATGCCGCGCTCTGAACACAGCTGAAAGCGAGGCAGCGCGAGGTCAGTCACGTGACATGCCATTGCAAAACCTGCAAGTAGCACCCTACCATTACCGGAGACACTGACTGAGGACAGATTCTTGCTCCATGAAAACGACGGCGTCGCCCTCAAGCTATCCTCATAGCCATGATTTAGAACTTCCTCCTTGAACGACCGCTATGGCAGTTGTTTCGATGTACTGTCCAAGACTGGACCTCCATCCGCAATATTGTCTACTGCCAGCACAAGCAAAGAGTTTTAGACAAAGACATATATGATGGATTGAAAGACATGCTCCAGCATCTTCAGTAAGTCCATGATACCCTGGCCAACGTCCTCTTTGTCCATGGCCTCATCTACCCTGCACTGCTTTACGTTGTGCGAAGCCAAGGCTGTTACGAAGACGCAGTCTGTAGCCATCATACGACGCTCTAACCCCCACGACTACCGGACGTTGCACTTGTATGCGCCGATCTTGCGAACTGCACGAAAAGAAATCAGTCGGAGTCGTGGACCGAGAAACGACTCCTTACTCGTGCCGCACTGGATGATATCCATAATTATCGATTCGTGCTTGGAACCGGATTTCCTCTGCACTGACAAATGTGTTCAAGTACAGAAGAGAGGAGGATAATGTTGTCCACCTGGCCTCGTCGTGTTCCCTGAAGGAACGAATAGTCCTCCGTCACCCGGCTTGTTGACGCGAGAGCCGTGCGTGGCTGTGGGCCGCACTTGTTCGCGTGCTGTAGGTCTCGCAGCTTGTCCACGCAATATAGCAGCCAGACGTCTGTTCAGTCAAAACCATATATAGAGCCGAGGTGCAGGATCTGCCTCAATCTGTGGTATTCCACGCCTTCATCTCATTGAATGCTGTGGCATTTTTTGGTTTCTTGAAAGCGTCGAAATGAAGCGAGGCATGGGTACTGGATCCGTGGCTGCGACTTGTTGAAGTTCCAGTGAGCTTGATGGTAGTTTGTGCGTCGCTTATTACAAAGCAAGCGTACTATCTATATGCGGAGCGAAGGAGTATTTAGGTCGAAGCGTGTTTATGTGTGGGTGACGGTGGTCAAGGGACAAGAAGAGGTCGGGGATGAGACCTTTACCTTGGACATGGGAACAATCGCAGCTACCTCACATCACGCACTATTTATCTTCATCCACTCCAGAATCATTCAACGCTTCATCACTTAACGCACATCTGCACTATATCTTCACAATATCCACACGACTCCGTTCCCACAGCCTATGCGCAACTGCCACACCCCGCTGTCTCTCCTCATCCGTGACCTTTGCTGGCTGCACGATGATACGTGCGTATGTGCCAGCGGCGCGACGCTTGGCGAGCGTGCCTGGGTTGATGACCATAACTGATTCAACAACCTACATCTATTAGTATTCCGAACGACAGGCTTGTGAGGTGAAGGAAAGCATACCTTGACAGTCCCTTGCAGCACACTGGGCGTAATCAGGATATCAGGTCGCACATTGAGCATCTCGCCCAGCTTGAGATACGACACATCGAGCGGGGTGCCAATGGGGAGAAACGGACTCGGCTCTTCGTCTGCTGCATCCTCGCTCTCTGCCACCCTGACGAGTTTCTCCTCCACCTCCACGGGACGCATGTACTTTTCCCTCTTCAGCGGCGGGAAAACCGGCAGAAAGCTCCTCTGCTCAAGCACACTCCGCGCCCCTCGCTCGTAGAAATTTGTCCCGCGCGCTTTGCCCCCGCTGATCTCTTCCGCCCGCAGCATGGACAGGATATCGATAGAGCTCATGCCAACGGTGATCTCGTTCATGGACAGCGTCATTGGATTTGTCACACACTGCACCATTTTCCCTGCAGCGCCGAGACCGAGGTCGCGCTTGATGAACTTGTCCTGAGGAAAAGCGACGGCGGGGTGGTGGGCATCACGCAAGCTAGGGACGAGGATCACGTTGCATGTACTGTTGCGTGCGACAAAGTCTTGCAGCGCGCTGGAGATGTGGTGCCGGAAGAGGTCGGTCATTGTTGCTTGGTCGGGTGAGGCGTTGGGTGGGGCGTCGAAGTCGCCGGTGCGGATTTGGGGGTGTTCGGCATCGAGGAAGGGGCCAAGCAGGATGATGGTATCTGCGTAGGCGGCAGCAGCGTTGTCGAGGAAGGTGTGTAAGGGTGCGAAGTCGAGGTTCTGGTCTGTTGTGTAGGGCCCTGCTGCTACCATCATCGTCAATGGACGGGCGTTGTCAGGGTCCGAGTCTGGCGTGTCGAGATAGCGTGTGTTGATTACGTCGAGCTCGTCGGGCTGTGTGGCTGGCGGGTTGAGAAGCGGGAGAGAGAGGATTTCAGACACGACAAAGATGTCGCCGTTGGCGTTTGTTCCACGCAGAGCAACGATCTGCCCGGGGAAGAAGTTGTAGGACGGCAGGTTGTCGACGTTCAATGGCACTCGCCGTCCAGAGCCCATGCGCCGTGAGCCTTCGAGCACGAGGGATGCTGTGTTGAGCTTTCCCTCGCTTGTGTCGCTCGCTATACGTCCCACTGCAATGATCTGGTTCGGTGACTGTAAGCTTGGGTTGCCGAATGCGCTGTCATCCAGATCCATCGACTCTTGTATCAGCTGGCGGAACTCGTCTATCCTGTCGTCGAGGACTTCTGACGCTTCTGACAGCTTCATGGTCATAGTGCGGTAGGAGAACTTGGACATGTCTGTATTTGCCTTCAGCTTCATACGTGGTGCGGTCGGCGCTTCTGAGGGTGGTTCTGGAAGAGCAATGTCGCCGCTCATGAACTGTTCGGTAATGTCGTTTGCGTTTGCGCGCGTAGCAAAGTCGAATGCCCTAACGAATCAGACGCTGCCAGAAGCTACCAGATGGATGCTACTTACGGTCCAGCTGAAGCATCGCCCCTTGGTGTCAGACCTCCAGCCGGCGAACTCATGAGATGGGCCTTATTCGCTCGCCCATTAGGGGTGTCGAAGTTGTTCTTGCGCTTGACCGCGCTGCCATTCGCCCGAGGTGTGTTCGGTATCAGGCCCTCGATCATATCATACACGTCTCCACCCTTCCCTCGCGGCGTCGGGCGCTCTCGCTTGACGTCCGTCCGCTGCTGTGCTTTCCCTCGGCTCTCACGCTCGAGCGTGTCTTGAATCGTCTTCTTGAAGTCTCGTACTGTCTTCAGCTCCATCCTCTCCCCCTCTGCCCCCATCTTCATGCTGTATGCCTGCCACTTGAAGTCCAGCTCCTCGGCAGATATCGAGTACAGGCGCATCATCGCCTGCAGCTCTGCGAGGACGTCGGAGGGGAGTTCATGGTCTTTTGTGTCGCAGTAGCGCTCGAAGCGCTCGGTGAGCTCGGTGGTCGCGTCGTCCATGATTACTGCATACACGTGGGGACGGGGGTGAAGACGTCAACGTGGTTCTGCGCGCGACATGACCAGACGCGTTCGACGCGTCGAGGTAAAGTGGTGGAGCTAACGCGATGACGCTAGCGTGCTGCGATGTGATGCAGGGACCGGGGTGGTTCCCAAAAGTTATCTGGATGATGCTCGCCTAACTCCTATCGCGGAGCCCAACAGCCTCGTGCTTGGTCTGCCACTCATACTACATAATACCCATAGAGGAAGAGGCTCTCCCTCGCCCAAACTACTTCAAGATGACGACAATGGGCCCAATTGCCGAGCCCGCGGCTGGCTGCACGCCCGCTCCTCCCGCGGCTCTCACCGCCGAACAGCAGAGCAAGTACGAGCAATTCCTGACCGAAGTACAAGCCTGGGAGTCGCTCCCCGTTTCCTCCGCCAAGGGCGCCGAATCCGCCCCGCTCGACGAAAACGAGCGCCTGTGGCTGACCCGCGAGTGTCTGCTCCGCTACCTTCGCGCAACAAAATGGAACCTCGCCCAAGCCTCGACACGCCTCCGCTCCACGGCCGTCTGGCGGCGCGAGTTCGGCACCGAGAAGCTCAGCGCCTCCTACATCTCCCCCGAGAACGAGAAGGGCAAGCAGGTCCAGCTCGGCTTCGACAAGTCAGGGCGGCCGTGTCTCTACCTGCTGCCCCAGAACCAGAACACCAAGCCCGGGCCCCGACAGGTCGAGCACCTGGTGTACATGCTGGAGCGCACGCTTGACCTGCACCCGCCCGGCCAGGAGAGCCTTGCGCTGCTGATCGACTTCCGCAACACATCGTCCGGCGGCACACCAGGCATGGGCATCGCGAAGCAGGTCCTCGACATCCTGCAGAACCACTACCCCGAGCGCCTTGGCCGCGCACTGCTGACGCACCTCCCCTGGTACGTCTCGCTGTTCCTCAAGGCCATCAACCCCTTCATCGACCCTGTCACCAAGGAGAAGATCAAGTACAACGAGCCCCTTACCGACCACGTTCCTGCCGAGCAGCTGATGAAGGCGAGTGGTGGTGATATCGACTTCAAGTACGACCACGACCTATACTGGCCGGCGCTGGAGAAGCTGGCTGCAGAGCGCAGGGCGGCAAGGGTGGCGAGGTGGGAGAAAGCTGGCAAGCTCATTGGCGAGAGCGAGATCTACCTCTGGGGAGGAGACGAGGGCAGCGTCGGCGCTGGAAAGGCTGCAGAGACGAACGGTACGGACGTCGCCGCTGCACCTGCTTCTGCCGTTGTCGATGGTGCACCTGCTGCACCCGTCGCCGCAACCCCCGTCGAACCCGCACCCCTCAACGACTCTGCCGTCGTCGCCCCACCAGTCCACGCACCAGGAACGAACGGCGACGCCGCGCTCGCCTCGGACGTGGCAAAGCTGGATGTCAAGGACAGCGAGGCACCCAAGCCTGCCGCCTAGGTGTCAGTCATTCAGCGTGAGCGTTGCATTTTGGTTTAGCGACTTGCATGGGTAGAAATAGAATCAAAGGTACATGCAATAGAACTTGTAATATGATAGCATGGGGGTCATGCACATACACACATAAACGAGACCCAATCTTGTGGCTTGATGGCTCACTGCCGTGGTTGACGTACACTTGATAATGCAGCAGCGCATTTCCCACGCCGTCTCGCAGTCCATACCACTCAATGCAGCACAGTGGATTGACAAAGACCTGTCGACTGCACCGCAGCTCACCGCAGTCCCCACACAGTGCCAAATCATCACCACCACGCCTCTTGAAGGCATCATACACCTGTAACTCCCTCAGCCACTTCCTGAATAGCGTCGACGTATCGTTTTCTGCCATCTTACCCGCTTCTTCCGAATCCAAGCGCATACTGTTGCGACTGCGAGCGTTTCTACTTACACGAATATCGTACACTCAAAGCTTAACATCCACCGGAAAACAAATGCCTTTCATATGGTCTTGCCTCCGGTAACGGTGCTTATTGAAACGTGTTGACCTCTAGGTATTCGGGCGGTTAGAAAGTGCACCGTGGCCTGTAGTAGCAAGGTACCTAAGCATTGTAATAGGTTAGACTATGTGTAGGACTAACCTATATAACGTGGCTAGCCCTCTATATAGTAGTAGGGGCAGTATTGCCCTTATGTGCATAAGGTAACAGAGACTGACCTTTCTCTTTTGTAGTACTAGGATATCTCTACCTCTCTTCCTTAGTATTTAGGCCTCTCCCTGCCCTCCACTATAGTACTGGTATAAAACCTAGAGTGGACAGCTACTTATCATAGGGTTAGTATTATTATACATATTACTATTATAGACTTTTTCCAGGCTCTAGATGAGGTGCATAACTGCCTTTCACCTACCAAAGGTAATCTGACACCTTCTCCCAGCCTATCTTACGCAGGAAGTCTTCTGGAAGCAGGACTTCCTGCCATGTGTACTATAAACGAGGTGGTCCGCTCATTTAGGCAACCATTGTACACTGCAAATTTCGACGGTGTTGTGGTTGATGCCTCCATTGAGCCCTCGTCTGTCGTGGGACCTTGGCAATGACCCTCGCATATCCGAGCACAATTAGCGCTTCCATGGTCTTTCCCATGCCCATCGTCTTTGTACACAAGCAGGCCTCGGCCCGGGCGTGGTGTCTTGTCGTCCTTTCGGGAAGCTCCACGTGCCACCTCCTCTCACGCTCATCGCAGTCTTTCACCTTCTTCTTCTGTTCGTGCTTCTTGGTATGGGCGCTCGTGGAGCATTGTTGTCGCCGGCGCGACGTGGGTGCTGCATGGACGTTCGGGAGCCCGCCCCCACACTGAGGTACCAGAGCGGGTAAAAATGACTGCACTCTCAACAGGTAAAGTATACTGCTAAACCCACTTAAAAGCACTGTATCAGTGGTCCATAAGAGAGGAGAGAGAGAGAGAGAGACTAGTGTCACACCAAACTGGGCGGCCGACAAACTCTCTCTCACCTGGCCGTGCGAGCCAGCTCTCACCTCAAACGGGCATGCATATATAATTGAATCAATCATCTATTGCAGCCCAAGACACTACCAACCTACACCACCCACCTTCCGCCCACCACAATTAATCCATCTCGCTCTAGTCCTCCATATACTGCAGCGCCCAGCTGTCCATCTCTAAGCTGTTCAAAAATACAGCACTTGCCACCGAAATACAATCCCCCTTCCTAAGACAGTTCGTGAATCCTGCGGACGTCCTCATTGACAGTACACTGGTGTATGAACCCAGCACCACATACCACAAGAACGACACTGCAACCGAACCACTGCAGAATCCTTCTGATACATCAAACGACGACAGCGATGTCAATGAGTATCATGAGCAAGACGAGTTCAACATCTCTTTGCCGGTAAATGACTTTCCCCGTTTCTTAGCCGCTCAATAAACAATTGTGCAGTTAGTGGCAGATGGCGACCAGGCAGCCGACTTAGACGTTGAGCTACATCCCAAAGCCTTTATTGCCGATGACGATAAGAACTACCACGAGAATCGAAACTATCCCGAATTTGGAGATGACGATGAGGAGTCGTGAAGATGAGAGGGAGGGCGGAAAGGCAAGGAAGAGAAACGAGTCGGAGATTGACAGTGACGAAGATGGGGAAGAGGACATTGAATCGCTAGATAGCGACCAGGGCGAGCAGGAGATAGGTGGTGAAGCTGATATAACCCAAGATACGGGTTCAGGCGGACTTTCCGAATACTTTCCCTGGAAATAGAGTATTTGAGACAGTGACCGGATTTACATAAAAGTAACCCGGCTCTCATAGTCTTCATCAGAATAGCCACTGTGTCAACGAAACTCACGCAATACTCGACTACTCAGCGAACCCACATCTCTCGGTGCCGGCGTATACACACGATTCAGGACTGATTCCCACCCAGGGGGTGGGAACTCTGTTGACTACAATATAATGGTTTTCGAAATGTGCGGACCACCTTAGTTCTCATATACATTGCAGGAAGACCTGCTGACAGAAGACTTCCTATATATAATAGGTTGGGTAAAGGATTTATACTACCTATAGATGGTAAAGGGGCAAATAAACACCTTATCTAGAGCCTAGACAAAGTCTACAGTAATATATAACACATATATAATAATACTAAAGCTTTATTAAGTAGCTGTATATTCCAGGCTATAGACTAGTACGATGGTAGAGAGGCAGGTCATAAGGGGCTAGCCCTACTCCTTATGGCGGAATAGACTATAGCCTTGTGTATACAGGGGTAAGGCTCTCCTTACTCTATACGTGAGGAGACCCTAACTAATTAGAGTTTCTAGGTACCTTAATCCACTGACTGCCCCTGGAAACAATACTAAGGTGAGGTGGTCCGCACGTTTCGGCGAACACCGATATTTTCTCACGCAAATCCACACAACAAACCAAATTTCGTGGTACCGCACAGCGAGCGCGGCGTCCCCAGGCAGTCATCTCTTTGGCAATCCATCACCAAGCTGGCAAAGTGCCTCTCCATTTCAGTCAAAAGTCACCAAATCTGTCACCTCCAGCTTGTTGCTTACTTGCGCAATTGAAGCTGGGACTGTGGATAAGATGGAAGATAGAACGTTTGAATCGGCGGATGTTGAGGGGGTGTAGGGACCACTGAAGAGTCTTTGTTAGTATTGATTCGATTTTCTGTGTAAAAAGGGTACCATACCTCGATTAGGGAGAGTCTGGGGAAATGCGAGGCTAGCAAGGGCTGAGAGAAGGATGGCTGAGAAAACTATGTCAACGACGGGAATCTCGAACCGCTTCCCTAATGCTTTGCAACTTCATGTGATCAATATAGTTTCAATTGGAGGGTGAAATACGGAGGCACATCATCAGATTGAACCAGAATTATGTACCCCTTTCCCTCTGATGGCTATAGTACACGCTCCTGATAGTATGTGATGCACCTCATCTCAAACATAAGACAGTGCTCTCAGTACGCATACACATAATTACTAGTATCTAGTAGGTAGACACGTTGGTGTATGAAACTCTTGTGGGCTATTGGTACGTTTCGAGGCACCAAATCCCATAGCCAGCTTGGCTGGATTTGCTTCATGATACAAGTTGTACAGGTATATCAGGTTTGGTGACAGGTAGTCCGCTGGAAACGGAGGTAAGTGGAGTATTCGTACAGTGTGCGGGTTATAGACGTTTCCTGGGCTTCTGGTGGGAAGGTGGGTGGTAAGTTGGGTGGGAGGTGTTCTCCGGTAATGGGTTCATGTTAGAGTGCTTTTCTTATCTTGTGGTTGCCTTCCCTTGTTTTTGGTAGAGTATCCTCAATTAGTTTGAGATGTACGAGGAGGATACCAAGGTCTGCGTCCACAATGAAGAGACCTTTCATTCAGCTTGGATTGAGCCGCGGCATAGTATCGAAAGTACCCTGGCAGCTTTCGGGGTGTTTCTATGTTATGATATCTGCGGCACTTCTCATCCGTGAGAGTAAATGAAATATGTATATGTGTATTTCAGACGCTATGGGTCGCTCTTCGTCTACGGTACTCGTCTTCGGGTCATCGCAACTTTGGACGTACTTCTAAACATGTAAGAATCACGCGTTGCGTCGTCGCAACACATCGAATCAAAGACGACATATTCCCCTTGTGCATTGGCCGTAAACTCGGAGGCTTCGAGCGGGTCTCGAAATCAGCTCGCATCCAGGATTGAAATATTTTGACAAGTACACCTTGACCATATGCTGATGCTGCCTGGAAGGATGTCGACAATGCAAGGAGGCTCGGGAGACCGGACCTGACATCCTGGTGCTGACGCCAGACGTGGGATGAGACAGCGCTAGTATGAATAAAGATTAGCGCTGGTAGTCCTCAGTTCCAAGTGTCTTTCCTCTACACCTCTGTTCTTCCGGGGTAGCGAATACAGCTCCCTACTATACCTATCAAGACTCCCACAGATGCGATGCCAAGACACTGCCTACAATGAGATGGATCGCAACTGTCCCTCAAGTTTGCCAGTTTCAACCTCTGGAGAAGTTTTGTCGCATGGGCTATCAGGCTGAGCAGGGCTGAGCGAGGGTGGCGCACGCGGTCATATAACCCAGCGTCACCAATGTCACCCCTCATTTTCATATCTGTACTACTTAAAACTGGAATTGACAATCGCTGAAAAGCATACACTGTCACTTAGCTATGGCCACCTCATCCGTGTACCCCCATGAACTCACCGGCCGTACTATTCGACTGCTTACCGTCGAGCCTGGCGATCCTGGAAGTCCGCTACAATGCAGACTCTCAGAAACCTGTTTGGATACAACTTTTACACCTTACCACGCTTTGTCATACTGCTGGGGCCAAAATCGCTTTCCAGTTCAAATAACATGTAACTCGCATCCTCTCCTAGTCACGCCTAACTTGCATTCCATCTTGCTCGAATACCGTCGCAGGGGAACCAACATGCCACTCTGGGTCGACGCCATTTGCATTAACCAATCCAATATCCCAGAACGCACGTCTCAGGTCCGTATGATGCGTGAAATTTACTCCAAGGCGGATTGTGTAGTTGTGTGGCTGGGCGAAGCAGAAGCAACTGATGGTATGGCGCTGCAGTTCTTGAAAGAAATCTATGCGCCTTGGGTTGGCGCTACAGAGCAGCAGAGATTGATGCCGGGACAAGGCGTGTTAACGCATGATGTGTATCTCTACCAACGAGTACCGCAAGCGTCTTTCGAAGCGTTGGCTGCGTTTCTCCTACGACCGTGGTTCAGCCGTATTTGGATGTAAGTATCACGCCATCGAAATGGTACTTGTTCATATTTAAGATGGCATTTTAATATGTGGTAGTGTGCAAGAATTTTTGCTCGCACGTCAGGTGACAATCTGGTGTGGGGCGAGTACGCTCAATGAAGAGTTCCCGATTCTCGAAGCAATCGTACTATGGTCGAAAATGCCAAATTGCGTCCATAGAACCAACAACATACCAGAGCGGATGGCGAAAAAGGACAAGAAGGCGAAATGGGTAGGCAAGATGAAAGTGTTATGCGCCTCCACTCTATGGCAGATGAAATGGGTAAGAGGGATTGGAGTGGGTGGTATTCTGTACTTCATGGGTATGACACGCGTCTTCGGTGCAACAGATCCGCGGGATCATACATTTGCACTCATCGGTCTGACGAGCGACATTGATGAGAGCCTTGTAGACTATTCCAAAAGTTATCGGGACATAGCCAAGGAGCTTAGCTGCATGCTTCTACATGGTACAAGAGAGCCTACGCTGGATTGTGTATTAGACTTATGGTCGTTCATCACAAGAGAAGAGGAACAGGAATTCACGGACCCGAGTTGGGTGGTAGACTTGGCTTGGTGGAAGGACTCTATATACATGCCTATGACAACCGCATACCCATCCGTAAAGACGGTGATGGAACGCACTGAAGAGATTCAGTTCCTGGAAAGAGATGGAGAAGAGGTAAGCTCCCCATTACTTTCGATTCTTCTCCCTGACTAACACGGCTACTAGTCTATCTTGGTCCGCGGCAGCGTTTTCGACGTGATAACCCACGTTATCCCCTTCCCCTATATCTTTCACGGGCCAGAATCTGATCTAGAATTCGTGCAAAACCTTTTGGCAATCGCCAAGTGGTTCCAACGTGTGGGCAACATCATAGCACCAACTGGACATCTCACCACACAACCTGTGGGTGCCAGATCATATCCAGTTTACGAGCCAACCGGTGAATTCCTATACGACGCTTTCTGGCGCACTCTGTGCTGTAATCGTTCAACTGTAAACGCACTTGAGCCCTCCGCTGACCATGACGGCTACGTCGCGTGGCTCAACTATTGGCGCATTAGCCTGTTGCGTCATGAAACCCGCAATAGAAAATGGACACTTCTGGGTCTTGCTACTGTGCTTTGTTCGGCTTTGACGTACCGTTTTCGGAGGAACAAGTTCTCGTTTTGCGCCATACCGCTCGCCTCTCTTTTGTTGGCTTACTCTTGCAACTGGATTTGGAACTGGTTTTGGGATGTTTATCTCCATCTCCTCCAGGTGAAATACAAAAACTTCGAGTCTCTTCATGCCGCATGGACAAACGGGCGGCAATTTGGTGTTACCAGTAAAGGGAGGATTGGTATGCTACCGATTGCGGCCAGGGTCGGTGATAGCGTTGGTCTGTTCGCGGGGTGCAGGGTTCCTTACGTGTTGAGGAAATTCGAAGAAAGGTACAGAATTGTGGGTGACGCGTATGTACACGGGATCATGAACGGGGAAGGAGAAAGGTGGGAGGGTGAGATGTTGAAGATAGTGTGAGGTTTCAGGCCAACCAAGTAGAGCAGGGATGGCAGGTAGATGGCAACATTCAGGACTTCAACCAAGAAAACATCAATATTGACGTTGGTGCCAATGCGGCTTCTACGACAGCACCGGCCTCTCCGGCGCCGATGGCAACAGCCGCGCCTGTTGATGTAGTGGAATGTGAGGGAATCTGCCTGCTGGTGGTAGCGGTTGGGGTGGTTCTCGACGTGGTCTCTGCTTGGATGAGAACAACTCGCCCTATTCAGCGCGTCGCGATCTTCCTGGACAACTCAGTCAATGCAGATCCATTGCAGTCTTTCTCAAGATTGAGCCGCACGCGGGTGCTTAGATGATCTATAACGTACCTCCAACCACCGTCATCGTTTTGGATGCAGCGGTAGACTATATAGGTTGCGGGCTCAGCGGACGCCATACAGGTCCCATCTTGGTTTGGAACGGAAATCAAGGACAAAGGAGATCCTATAGATGTCGGCTTGAAGGGACGGAGGAGACCTGCCGGCAAAACAGAAGCTGCGCTGCATGCGCTACGCCGACTTGGTGAGTGTCTATTAGCTGTGTAATGACGAAAGGTCCACAGTGGCCGGAAGAATACGCTCTGCCCATGCCTACTCGACCCTCTCCGGTATCTCTCTGGTGGGCACGCCCAATTTATGCAATAGTTTTAGGATTAGCCTCGAGATGCAAGGTAAACTTGACAAGAGCTTTTATATTGATGATGCAGCCAAATGCACAACAGCTAACGTGTGTTGAAACCGCTCGATCTATGAAAACATGTTGTTGCGTGCCTTTTTCAGGGTCGACGAATCCTCATACTGCCATGCGTTAGCACAAGCTCAATCATGTGAAGAGGGTAAAAAGAAAACTTGGCTTACCTGCAAAAACCCCGTGACATCGACCAACACTGTCCAGCAATCGACCAAATCGGCCAGATCCTGCTGTGTCTCCACCTTCTCTCCTCCGCCAACATTGACACTCCTCTTGAAAACTGCGACCATGCTGTGTCTGTTCTCCTTGAGGAATTCTCGCGCTTGAAAGACCGTCTGATCGTTCTGCCTCCCCCTCGCGATGACCGCCGCGTTAACTACTCTTAGTACGGATAGCATGAGCTCGTAGTACTTCTTGAGCGCGTTAGGGTTGTCGAACTCAAGCCCTATGTCCGGGTCGACAGCAAAGATCTGAGAGTCTCGAATAGCTGGGAACAACCCTGCGTTGAGCACGTATGCGGCGCCGAGACGAGACTGGGAAATGCGTAGTAGTAGAGTGAGGCTGGCATCGTAGTACGAGAGCAGACTGGACACTTGGGGCGCGGCTGCGGCGCGGAGTTCTTCAGGGATGTGCTTCATGTTGTCGACCAGGACGCCAATGAAATTGAGCGATACGAAAGTTTCCAATATGTATTTCGACTGCTGGCGAGTCGCTACAGCGACAAGAGCGTTTAGTAGCAGAAGAGCGGAAACTTTGCACGTGCCTTGACCGCTGTATGCGTCATCGCAGATGATCTCGATAAGATGACTCCCGGCGTTCTTGATGGTGCTAAGCGTGTGGCGACCGAGTGGAGAGTTAAGTGTTGCCTTGTCAAATGTGCCGGAGATGTAACGGAAACAGATCTGGTAACAGTATTCGCGAAGCTCAGGCGTGGATATCGGGCTGTAGACACCAGCAAGGGCCGCATGAAATAACTGGCTCAGACGATCGTTAGAGAAATCACCAGTCTTGTCGAAAGCTGTCGTTGTGAAGTCGACTTTCTGAATCAGCGCCTCAGCCAGGCCAGCGAGTTGCAAAGCAGTGAAGACATCACCGTTGTACGACTGCTCCAGCTTCGGCAGGATGACCTGAAGCGTCTGAAGAATGAAAGAAGCCCGTGCTCCATCTTCAAAGTCACAGCTGTGGACGGTGACCATCAGAACTTGAACCCAGGACTGAAGGATATCCTTGTGGTAGCGAGTTAGCTGAGCTCTACGATTCCAGTCAATGAATATGGCTAGCAACAACTCCGCTTGTTGCGTCAGTTCTGCTTCTTGAAGCTCGTCAGCGATCAGACCGTCTTTTCTCCAGAATTTCATCTTCAACAAAATAAGCTGCTGAAGTAATGGCAACGAATACAACAGATCGCCGTCTTTCTCTTCCTGACAGGAGGCAAGGTTGACGCCTTCAAAGAATCGATGTTGATCCGGCAAAGTTCGCTCTGGGTAAATGAACTCAATGAAATCGAAGAGATCGAAAATATTGGGGTTCGGTATCGGATCTTCACCGGGTCGTATGGTGGTTCCGAGTAGCAACGATTGTATCCTTGATTTCATCGTGGGTATGCTCTCCTTGATAGTTAAACGGAGCTCCCGCGATTCGTAATCCAAGAACGCTGCTCGTCGCTGGAGGAAACTTTGCAGTGCAAGCGCTGACGGGCCGGAAAAGAATTCAGAGTAGTCGCCGGTAGTGAGGAGCTCCAAGCCCTGCGAGAGAGATAGGCCTTCCCAAGGAACGTCAAGATTGATCGGAGTCAGGCGTGGCGCCTCGATGAACAGTAGTTCGTTCTCTCGCAGCTCTTCCATGACAATTGCACCAGTCAGTGGGGACCGCCATAACTTTTGAAGGATGTCCCAGCAGCGTGTCTTGAGCTCAGACCTCCATGCCAAAAACTGTTCCCCATCATTGTCAGGATACTCAACACCCAGGAGGAGGATGGAGTGAAAAAGGGCCTGCCCATTTGACCACAGGCTGTCCTCAGCAATGCGGACTGTACTGCTTTCGCACGAGAAACCAAGCAGAATGTGGGCGATTGTGGGTCTGGTGGACACTGCTGCAAGGCAGCTGTTCAAGAAGTCAAGCACACGAAGCTTGACGATGTATCCGGATGCTTCCTCACCAGCTTCGAGCTCTTCGGCACTGAATTGCATCAGGCCGTGCAACGATCGACCGATTCGCTCCGCTTCGTTATCTCGTTCCAGAACACCAACGATTTTGCTGCGGCCAGACCTTTGTCCAAATCCAGCGGGCGATACGGCGAGCTTTCTCGATGATGCTAGTTTCTGTAGAAGTTGCAGAGATGCGATAGTCAACGCTTCATGACCGGTCCCGCAATATAGACCCAAATCAACAATGATCTGAAGATTGTTCAAGATTGCATCTTCGAATGATGCCAATGAGACATTGGAGACTGGTGATCCTTGCATAGATGGCTGCTGCTTTAGTGCGGGCCTGACAATGTCAAGATAGGTCGCCTGCAACTTCATGACTTGGTCCATGACCTCAATGCTTAGCATCAGTGTTTGAACGAGAGGGGAGTCTGATGGAGCAGCGTCAACTTCGCTGACATCATGATGTGAAGCTGCAAACAGAGCCTTGAGAACTTTGTCATTGAACAGCCATTCCATGACACGCGTGTAAGGATGCAGAGCGATGTACGCGGCAAGAGAGGAGGTGTCGATGACGGAGTCGACGGGTATGCTAGACTTGTTGGCAAAGACGACCAGGTTCTCATTGAACGTCGAGAGACATGTTACGATGAAACGTAAGCAGGTCCACCTCATCACATTACGCTGTAGTTGATCGGTGACTTCCTGCGAACGTTCTGCGAAAACTTGCTGCATGACAAAGTCAATGTAATTTTCGACGCCTGGCATCCGGCGCGACGAGCCAAGGGTTTCAGGAAATGGCAATCCGTCGTTGAGGCCTTCGCTCTCTGGGTACGGCTCAACAAGGCTGTGAAGCAGTCGCACAAATGCAATTGCTTCATCGTACCCGTCGGCCAAGGTGCCCCAAAACTCCTCTCGTGGTGCTGAGACGAGAGTGTTGCTTGGTTTCGAGGCAATGTAGAAGCCACCGACAGTCCAATCGTCTAGCGCATTCCAGACAATACTTGCGCGGTTGACATCCTTGCCCACGAGCAGAGCTGAGAGTGCATCGTACGCAGCCGCACGAAGTCCGCTCTCAACTTTGTCCGTGCACAAACCAAAGCAAATACCCAAGTAGTTGTACTCTTTCAAATCGAGAATCCACTGGCGGGCAGCGGGACTGTTCCTGCACAAATGTGCGAGAAGGCGCAAGTAGCTTTCAAGCATGGTTGCACTTTCAGGCTCAACGATTTGGTCGGCTGGTGTCTGCGATTGCGCAAAAATGCCCACTTGAATGGGTTTCTTTGGCTCGTGGATATCTCGGTCGAACTCCACAAGCTCGTTGAAAATGTGTGTATAGCTCAAGGAACTTGTGCGCCGAATCTTCCCAGTTGCGGAGGCACCCTCTTCCAGCAGGAATTTGTGTGCCGAGTCCGCATTCTCTCGGTCGCCAGAGATCGCTCGCAGCATCTCACAGAACATGGCTATGCGAGGGGTTGGCTGCCTCTTGGCTGCCCACTGCAAGAATCCATAGAGATTGCTCTCCTTGTCGTTCCAGAAGTCGCCGGCCGCGTCCGGAAAGCCATCGAAAGCATACGCTACAATGACTATAAATCTCTCCAGATGCAACGGGTACTCCCCAGTTGATCGCTGGAATTGTAGTTGTAACCTCCTTCGCTGATCGTCCTCTTCAACCTTGAGCTTCCGCAGTGTATCTGGCATATGCGTGATGAACGAGTCGACAAACGTCTGCAGTTGCTCCATAAGAAGCACTTTGAAAAACTCATCAGGTTGCGTAGTCTCGGAGCTTAGCATGGCAGTATCCTGCAGCAATGTCGACAGCATGCTGGTCTTCTGTGGGTCGTACCATCGCGTTGGGCGCACGTCCTGACTGACGGAAAGCATGAAATGGAAGGCTCCATCGTTCAGAGTCCTGATGAACTGGTCAGAGCGAGTATCAGCCTCCTTTTTGAGATCAACGCCCCGGATGGCAGGATCCGGATCGCTAGGGTCCACGTATCGGCCACTGTACTCTGCTAACCACCAGGCCAACGTTGCCGCATGAAGATTCCTCAGAGACCAGCTGGAGCTATCTCGTTCCGCCATTAAGGTGTCGTGTAGGGATCGCGCATCCTTCAGCATAACGTTGCTCTCAAGGGCAGTCCAGCCTGTCAGTCGTATGATCATCGGCACGTAGTGTATCGTGATGATGTCGTGGCGGTCTAGGGTCTTCGCTTTAGCCAGCAGCGCCTTGTAGCTGTCAACGTTCACATAGCCAGCCTTAATCATATGGGTGCAGATGGCGGCTAGATTCTCGTGCTGTCTGGTCAAGCTCTGAAGCTGGAAGTCCATGATCTCGACAAAGCCGGGTAATGGCACTTGGCCAATCACTTGCGTGCTCTGCACGCGTTCTATGATTTGCTGCAGCCATTTCTCAACATTGGACATGCCAGTCAAACATTTGTTCCAGTATCCGTATGCATTGACCAAGTTCGCTGCGCCGTCCACGCCGAGTATGATCTGCACAGCCTTCTGCAGCGTAGACAAACCTTCAATCTCTGTTTCTCCAGCGTCTCCGTTGTCCAAAGTGGTCTTCATGAGAATGCGCAGGCAAAGTAGGATGTATTCGCGACGACGGTGAAAGCGTATGATGGCAGTCTGCAGCTGCGTGCGGTCCAGCTCTTTGGCCTCAGCTGCAGCGCCCATGAAAAGAGCGGCTGCGTCGACCTCGTCCAGATCCAGGGCGTCAGCCAATTCGAGCGTTTGCTGCTTGAAGTCATCGTTGACCTCGTATTCATTGTCGTCGATGGTGATCTTCCCGCCCGACAGCAGCTGCCTGCTTGCGTCATTCTTGGGCTTCTTGTCCAGCAGTGTCTTGAATTCCTCCAGATGCGTTTCCAGGCTCAGCACCAGTCGATCGAGGACGGGCAGCTGGAGGTCGATGTGGGCGCAGAGATCGCGATGCAGGCCCTGGAGGGCGGCGAGGCTGTCTTCGTCAGCCATGGGAGAGTCGCGGGGAGGCACTGCGCATCGTGCGCCGGCGGATTCGGCGGGCGATAGTGCAGGTGAGGGCTAATGAAGGCGTGTTTGCGCCGTGTTTTCCTTTCACCCAGCTCGAAACTAACTTTCGCGGGACGCGGTGGAGCTTGGACGCGACTTGGTTCTTGGCAGCGACCGCCACGGCAAGCACCCCCGTCGCAACTCCGCAGTGTCAACACCAACAGCGTTGCAGCACGAAGCTCACAATCGGTTCCTGCGGCTGTGGAGCTCCGAGAAATCATGTCCTGCCCGTGAAATATCGCCCGAACGCTCCTTTCCTCCTGGCCATGCCGGGCTTCCATCGACTTGACTTTCTAGCAGCGCGAATCTGTGAGCGCCCAAGATGGAGGCCACAAACATCCAGGACGCGAAGAGTGAGTCGCCAGAACCCCCCACGCACAGAATTTCACTTACACTTGCAGTCCTCATTCAATCAGCGACCATCAGTATCCGCACGAAGGGCTTGAACAATCTCATCCTCATCCTCAGGCACAACCGCGGTAAACCAAGCCTGGAAGCGCTGGGAAACAAGGCCTATCTGGCGCTATGTGAGACACTTTTTCAATGTCTGAGGGATGAGCGCGCAGCTATGATGCGGAGTAAGGCCAAGGACCCCAAATCGAGCAAATCAAGCACGAATCTCGCGCTGTGTGCTACTGCCCTCCGGCTTGTCATAGCCTCCGGCGTACGTGCGATCAAAAGCTCCACAGTCGAGGTCATCATAGATACCATCATCGAAGTGCTACCAAGCAGAGACAGTCCACGTTTGAAGCCTCTTCTCGAAGACGTCCCGAAGACCTTGCGACTGCTGCTAGAATATCAACCTCACGTCGAGCGCCTCTCTTTGGACGGCTGGGTCGCGACGGTAGACTTCTGCATCGGCTCACTGGCTGGTTCCTCGATGGAGACTGAGATTGAGACGTCCAACAGTTGGAGTACGAGTGTCTCCAGTCGTGGCCGCACTCCAATTGAGGCAGCTGACGCGTCTATCGCACGAGGCAGCCCCCGTGAGCCCGTCGCAAGGACAAAGACGGTAACTGACGAATTTTCTCCTTCTACTGAGGACTTCATTCACTGCTTGCTTGCACTCGTAAGAGCGACTAATGTACCTGTCCTTGACAAAGCCGAAGCAATCATGACCGCGCTATTATACTTTCTGAAACGAAGAAACGGGCGTGGCAGTGTCGCCGCAGCTGCTCTTGCAGGCATCAATGCCATCCTTGCTCGCACAGCCTTACAGAAGCTCGACTTATCTAAGCGCATCATCAAAGAACTACTGCCTCTGATGAGAACTATGTGGTCCGAGCAAGGACTTCGTGATGAGATACTGATCACGTTGACGTATACAGAAGCCCACCTCACGAGCCTCGTCGCCGACTTGGAAGACTCCACAACGTTTGTCGACCTCAGTGCAGTTCTTGAGACCATGTATGCAGACTATCGGACAAGAAAGGAGACCACCATGCATCAGTATCTGGACGAGGATCATCTTTGCTTCCGGCACTTGGGAGCAGCTAACACAGATACACATCCACTCAACACTTTGGTATTTTCTATGGAGACCGAGCACATAAGGTCTGAGAGTTTGTGGGCGACCGTGCACGCCATTGCACGGTATTCGTCCATGCTCGACAGGAGAAAAACAAGAGCTTCGTATGATCGCGAAGCTGACGGTGAGAGCGCATCCAAGCGGCCCCGTATTGATCTTCTCTTCAATGAATATCTTCGACATCTTACGGAGTCCCGCTCCAACGCCAAACGAGCCGCATTACAGGTCCTCGCATTCTCGATTCAAGAGGGTCCTGTCGGTGAAGACAAGTTCCAGACGTTGCTTGAACGACTTGCATCTAGTATGTCTGATGAGAATGCGGCCCATTCTGTGTGGTCAATGATAGCGTTGACTGCGTAGGTCATCCTCAGCAATACCATATCCTTTGCTGACGCATACCAGAGCTGCATATCAAAAATTTGCCCGTCACAACGAGTTCGTGCCCTCCTGGGTATCTGTATGGCAGACCGCATCTCGGGCCATAACCTCACCATCGTTGTCTCGCGTAGCATGTCATCTTATGGATGTTCTGCTGAAGCTGGAAATTGTACCCTTCACTGCTGTGTCAGATACCATTCAATCCATGCTCATTTCCATTGAACTGACTGGTCCGTCGCTGCTCACAGAGTCAAGCGCTTCTTTAATGACCACCATCATGCGGGAACGTACGAAGGAAAATCCGTCCCAATTCAATCAAACTGCTGAGAGGACTCTAAGCTGGGTTTTCATGAGATGGACGCCCAGTGAGTATACTGCAAGTGTAACAAAAGGTCAATCGGCTGACAAAACCGAGGTCTTTGGTCCGAACGAAATTACGCCGCTACCAATGCACGCCATTGCAATGCTCGAGATGTTTTGCGAATATTGTATGCCGCTCTAGATGTTTCATACAGCCTTCCAGAACCATCGCCTTTTCTTGTTCTCGGGCCCATTGCTCGAGCCAGGGTATGGAACGCTCGCTATGATACACTCGCTCAGTATCTTCTTTTGCTCGACACTGATGCTGAATATCTCACGGCAACCCCCGTACACCTCAATGCACCGTTATTGTCTGTTAGTCGACATCAGTCAACAAACATGGAGGTTCGGATATTGGAGTACTGCCTCTCAGAAGTAGAGAAGACGAGAGAGCACTGGAGGGAAACTTCTCACACAAATATCCAGAACATCACATCAGATATGATGCGCATTATCACCAACTTATGCATCATCGCACCTGCAGTTGCTAGCCTCAGTAGTTCCCAAGATCGCCGAGTCAGAGCTCTCGAATCCTCTGTCGACAAGCTGGCACACGCGTTCGTTAGCACACTATCAAAGCCTCAGACAGACCGGTACAAGATTGACGTCGTACTTGAAACATGCACTGCAAGTCTGCCGGACATTAAATCGTACAAGACGCTGGGTCCCAACATCTTCAAACAGACAGGAGTTAGCCTCCTGTCCCACCATCTTTCCAAGGCTCTCGGCGATCGTGTAGAACTTAAGCAATCTTTTTATGCTGAAGATGACGATTTTATGGACATCGATGATGGCAACGACTCTCAAATGACCTCCAACATAGGGAGCCTCGAAATTGATGTGCCGCGTCACACTGACCAAGCGGAGACTGATATTGCCGCCCTACGCGCATCGGCCGCTTCGTACCTTAATCTTATTGCTGCAGTAATGGACAGCCCGAACCCACGCGAAGATCAAATTCCCGCCATTTTCATCGATTATCTCATATCTTTGAACGAGAATGAATTGCTTCGCACCCGTCAGTTCGTTCGCTCGCTTCTACAAAGTGGCCTCCGCCCTTCGCATGTCGATTGCCTGAATCTGTTGGAGCGGCTTAGTAATGCCCTGGCGGCGCCTCGTGCACGCGAATACAACACCTCTGAGGTCGCTAATGGCATGCTGGTAGAATTCCTTATTGGTACAGCTCTCGTTTGGGGCCCAGACAACAAAGATCCCGACGCCAAGGTCTTGTACGAAAATATTGAAGACATGTATGCATACTACGTCAAAGGCCTAGAAGAGATTGGAGTAAGACGATCGCCGCATCTCCAGGAAGTCATCGCGGTCTTCTTGCATGGCCTACTCAAGCACCACCCAAGCTTTGGGCAAGATCCGAAGTTACCGTCCGTTCGAACCAGTCTATTTGAACTTCTCTCAGAGAGTGAAATCACGGTAAAATACCATATTGCTGAAAGGCTGCCATCGATGTTCGGAGATTTTGTGCTTGCCGAGCATGATAAAATCCTCGTGGACGTTGACAGTAGTCTTCCTGGTGAGGCCGATGGCCTTGAAGGTATCTCTCTTCATCTGCTCGTATTGTCTAAGTTGGCATCGCAATGGCATACATTGCTACGTTCGAGTATCTACCGCATTTTTGCAATAGCTGGATCCGTCAAACAAGCCGTTCGGCATGCACAACGTTGCATATCAAATGTGGCAGCGGTCAGAGGCATTACGAGTTCACAAGAGCTTTTTCGGTTGTTCGCACCACAGATCCTGTTCACATGGCTGGATCGAGGTAACAAGCTCGAATCCATACCATATCTGACATTTGGCTATGCATCCCTGACAAAGCTGTTCCGGGATGTTGAAGCAGAAGTGGTTGGACAAGTAATGATGTTTGGACGGAAGGGAGAAGCCGAGTATTTAGCAAGGCAGCTTTGTACGGATCTAACGGATTTACTCTCCACTAATATTGGCAAAGCAGCTGCTTACACTATCTCGTGGGATATCTGCCGAGGTTTTGCGCGTAATAAAGCAGAACCTAGCTACGCCAACTTACTGAAAGAGCTTATGGGCAGCGACAAATACTTCAGTCTCATTCAAAAGCATTTCCCACAAGTGCTTGCATGCATACTACAAACGATCGATCAAGAACAGCGAATAGAGAAGTCGCTGGAGAAAAAGCCGGCTTTCACACCAGCGGCCAAAACCTTGACTGAGATGCTCAACATCAGCCACTCCTCACAAGATCCTAATACTGGCATCGAACCATCCTTCAATGCGTTCTACCTACCAGATCAACTGGAACGACTATGCCGACGAACAGGTGATGATCCTGTGGGATTTTGGAACCCAAGTACATTCACTTACGTGATGCGCGCTCTCTTGGACCGCATACATCCTTCACTCGGCTCTTTGTATGCGAGATCCATTATTCGCAAGATCAGAATCGTCATTGCGCTTGCCGGTACAATTGCGTACGAAGGCTACCCATTGCAGATGACCTTACAGTCCTTGCGCCCATTTCTCACCGATGTACAGTGCGCGGAGGAAACAGTGGGCATCATGCAACATTTATTCGAGCGCGGGTCTCAGTATCTTAGACAGCATCTGAACTTCGTGACCGGCATCGGCGTTTCAATCTTGATTTCCATTCGAGTCTTTCTAGGAACCGCGCAAGACAGCACTACGCAGCAGTCTCAACACATCGCAACAATGACTACAGCAAACAAGTTCCATGCATGGCTTACCGATTACCTGAAGTCCCATGCCGAGGCTATCTCTTTGAGCGAACGATCGTCATCAGTCAGAGCCTTCAAATCAATTACCACTGCTGCGTCGCAAGTCCGCGCAGAAGGCAATTCAACTCGCGGTAGCGAAGAGAGCACACTTCTTGTCGAAATATTGAACGACGTTAGATCTGGTCGCAGACTGCTCAACAAGACATCTCGCGAGGTTGCACTGAACCTACTTTGCCAAGACTTCCAGCTTGCCGCTACAGCGCGAGAAGATATCCTTGGGAAAGATCAAGACGCGATCGAATATGCAGGGCTGGTTTGGGAGTCCTGTCGACGGCCTAACGTTGGTGAAGGATACTTACTCTGGGCTGCGAGAGTCCTAGGCCGAGCGTTCAGCGCACAAGGCGAGATAAGACAGAGTGTGCCTGCATCTCGGCGCCGGATACCTATCGGTCAATCGTCGAGAGCTCCGTTAGGCAAAATCTCGAAAGAGACTATCATCAAAGAAGTGGTCGATCTCTTCTACAGCGATGAGCGACATGAGGTCAGCTTAGCTGAGAACGCAGTCAGGTATTTGATTGCTCGCCTACCGAAGAGCGACCAACAGTACGAGCCCGAGATTTACAATGCTATACCCGACGCCATAGGCAAGGCACTTGTCCTCTACATCCCAGACTCTTCTGTTGCAGCACTTATTGCGTCCAGCGAAACTGTAGAGCTTGCAGCTGCTCCAACAGGACATAAAAGTGTGGCCGTCTGGGTAAGGGATCTTGCAGTAGCGCTATGCGCAGTGGCATCCGAAGATCCAATACTTGGTGCTTTACCGGCACTCCTCCACGGTATCGAGCACATGGCAGAGAGGCTTTTCCCTTACATCCTCCACCTGGTATTGTTGGATGAGTACGAAGATGAGCGCAACAGCCGAGAGGCTATTTCATCGGCTGCCACTGCTTGGTTTCGCTATGGCAAACCTGAATCCGCACCCTATGTGCGCATCATCATCCAGGCTGTTCTGTACCTCAGAAGTCAGCCAGTCCCTAAGGAGGTCACAAGAGTCGACCGAGATAGGTGGCTGGAAATTGACTATCTGGAGGCTTCACGAGCTGCTACTGCTTGCGCAATGTACAGAAGTGCATTGTTGTTTGCGGAGACATCATCAAGTCAGCCTGTAATCACACATGCGTCAAGAAGAAGTTCGGTACTTGTGCCGCCTCCGCAATTGCCAACGGACCTGCAGCTTGCAATCTACAAGAATCTCGATGAGCCTGATTCATTCTATGGCGTTGATAGAGGTTCAGACCTTTCGGCTGTACTGGACCGCCTTGATTATGAGGAAGATGGTGTCAAGAGCCTCATATTCCGCGGTGCTCGATTAGACAGTCAGTTGCGGCGCCGGAACGAGCTTGAGTCTCCTGACACACGTGGTACAGTCAGGTCACTGATTATGCTTAACATGAACAGTGTCACAAATTCTTTGCTCTCGAATGATCACTTCCGCGACAAAGGTGATGAAGCCGTAGAAAACGCGCTTCATACTGCTCGCAAGCTAGGGCAGTGGGATATTAAAGCGCCTGAGACAAATCGCACCGAGTCTGCCACGCTATTCAAAGCGTTCCAAGGCCTCCACATGTCGCATACACCCAAGCAATCACAACTAAATCTTGACCAACAGATGCTCGCGACCATGGGCTTCCTCACTGGCAGAAATAGATCGTCGATTCCGATAAAAAGCCGTCTTCGGACTCTGGCAGTCTTGACAGAGGCGGACGACGTGCTCAGAGCCAGTAACCCAGACTACCTCCTTGACGTCTGGGATCACATGAAAGCGCGAGAAAATTGGATGCAAACCGGAGAGTGAGTGGATTAATGTGCTTGATGCACAGAATCTGACTGAGAATGATAGCTTCACCGACGTTCGCCAATTGCTCTCTTGTCGAGAGACCCTGTTCAGCGTCCTTAGCATGAACAGCGCCATAGTAGAGTCTTTGCATACACGCACAGCTACCATCTGCAACATGGAAGTGGAGGCACTGATCTCCTCTTCTTCGATAAGCAGGCGACATGGTGCCATTCAAGACTCACTGGCCAGCGTGACTTACTTGTCCGACATTGTCCCCAAATGCAAGAGTGTGGGATTGGATATTGAAGTCACAGCTCAATACGAAGTTGCAAACGTGCTTTGGGAACAAGGCGAGACCGACACTTCCATACGTATGCGCCAAAATCTCATCGATCATGCCAGCTTCGATTCACAGACTGTGGAATTGAGTTTGCCGGTTCTCCTCGCAAGATTGGTAAGTGTGCGGCAGCTTCCATCAAGGACTATATACTGACCTGGGCAGGGACATCATCTCGCCGAAGCTCGCCTTGCAAAACCCGATGTGATCATGCAAGACTACCTTGAACCAGCCATTCGCGAATTGAAAGGTCAAGAACACGGCGCAGGTCCGGGACAAGTGTTTCACGAATTCGCCTTGTTCTGTGACAAGCAGTTGCAAAGCCCCGAGGCAGCCGAGGATCTGGAGCGAATCAAGACAGTCATGGACCGAAAATTGCAAGAGCACCACGATTTCATCAAACTCGCAAAAACCGATAAGAGCAAAAGTATGCGAGAAACATACCAGCGCAGCGCACGCCGTGCGAAGACATGGTATGATCTTGACAATACCGAATACGAGCGCATGCGAAAGGGACGCGAGCAATTCCTGCGGCAATGTTTGGAGAACTATCTGCTCTCCTTGGCCGCGAGCGACGAATACAACAATGATGCTCTTCGTGTGTTCGCTTTATGGATTGAATATGCGGATACCGAACTTGCTAACGACGCCGTAAAGCTGTATCTGAGCAAGGTCCCTAGTGGCAAGTTCGCACTGTTAATGAACCAACTGTCCTCCCGCTTGCAAAACGAGAGCACGCCGTTCCAAAAGCTCTTGTTAGGTCTCGTCTACCGCATTTGTATCGAGCACCCGTATCATGGCATGCATCAAATTTTCGCGATACAAATGAAGGTTGGGCCGATCACTAGGGAGGACGTGGCGCGCTCTAGGGATGAGTCGGCAAGATCTCGTCAAAAGGCTGCAACAGAGCTAGCCAACCATCTCAGGACGGACAAGCGATCGAAGGCGTACTGGTCCTCGATTTACCAGTCTAACGAGATCTATCACAATCTTGCCATGTTCAAAAGCGAGAAAGAGAGCACACAGCAGGGACGGGAGCTGCCACTCGATCGTTATAAGGAGTCGAAGGAGCTCGTCAGCGCTGTACCTAAACTGAACGTTCCGCCCGCTACCCTTCAAGTTGAAGTTCGGCCAAACATGGACTACAACGACTTACCTAGGATCCAAAAGTTCAAGCCTACGATGAACATTGCCAACGGACTTAGCGCACCGAAGATCATCACTGCAATAGGGACGGACGGAAAGCCGTATAAGCAGCTGGTATGTGCTCTCATACGAGCTACCAATGCACTGACTGACATTTGCAGTTCAAATCTGGAAACGACGACCTTCGTCAAGATGCGATCATGGAGCAAGTTTTCGATCAGGTGTCCCGACTTCTCAAGAACCATACAGCCACTCGTATCCGAAACATCGGCATCCGCACCTACAAAGTCCTTCCGCTCTCTACTCGCTCTGGACTCATGGAGTTTGTCCCTAACACACTGCCTCTACACACCTGGGTCATGCCCGCACACGAGAGGTACTATCCTAATGACTATAAGTCGGACAGGTGTCGAAAGGAGATTGGCGCATGCCAGTCCGATTCCCTCAGCACCCGCGTCAAAGTCTGGAAGAAGGTCACTGATAACTTCCACCCTGTCATGCGGTACTTTCTGCTTGAGCGCTTCGAAGATCCGGACGAATGGTTTGAACGTCGTCTGGCGTATACACGTTCAACAGCAGCCATTTCCATTCTTGGTCACGTCCTTGGTCTTGGTGATCGCCACTGCCACAACATTCTACTTGACGAGAAGTCTGGCGAGGTTGTTCATATTGATCTTGGCGTGTCATTCGAGGCAGGTCGTGTCTTACCCATTCCAGAAGTTGTGCCATTTCGCCTGACGCGCGATCTTGTCGATGCGATGGGCTATACCAAAACTGAAGGCGTGTTCCGACGTTGCTGCGAATTCACCATGGACACACTTCGTGAAGAGCGCGAGTCCATCATGACCTTACTAAACGTTCTGCGTTACGATCCTCTTGTGAACTGGAGCGTTACTCCAACGAAAGCGAAACGCATGCAAGAAGGCGATGTGACCAACACCGCTCGTGGACCGAGCGTTGCACCAGGTGGTACCCCTGCACCTCCTGGTTCGGCTGTTGAACAGGTAGAGGTTGTTCACGAGAGTATAAAGAAGAAGGAGAGGGAAGAACAGGCTGGCGAGGCAGGAAGAGCGCTGAGCGTGGTCGAGAAGAAACTCAGCAAGACATTGAGCACGAAGGCAACTGTCAACGAGCTCATCCAGCAGGCAACAGACGAGAAGAACCTAGCGGTGCTGTATATGGGGTGGGCAAGTTATGCATAGTTTTGTGGTATTAATAGTATATTACAACTTTTGGCAAAGTTCAACATACTGTTGCACGAATCTCATAACACAGCGGTCAGGCGTTCAAATTGCATTTTCTTTGCTCCGGCCCTAAGGCGAGCGGAACAGGAAGGTCAAATTTGCAGGTCTCGCCCAAGCAACCAATCGGAGACGCTGATCTCGTAGACTAAGGATTCAAAGGACCCGTTACCGGCCCGTTCGTGAGCCGCAGGTTGAACTTCTGTAAGGCGCACCATTAATATGGGGAATCACTCGTATAGTTGACCGGTGCCTGGATTGTCTTGCCGTGAGGTGATATAAATGCATCGGAATTGGCTTTAATCATCACGGTGTGCGATCAACTTCAATCGCTTCTCCTGCCAAACATTTTCAACACAATCATGCACTTATCTTTCCTCGCATTCGCAAGCCTCGCCGCCGCTGCGCCTGCTCTGCAGACCCGCCAGTCGTTCCTTTCCTTCAACCTCACAGGCGCTTATTGGGATGCCACCATCACCACCCAGTCCGGACGCCCGGGCTACACAATCCGTGACCTTGAGGTCTCTTTCCACGACCCTCTCTCTGAGAAGGTCACCGCCGGCACCTGCCATTACAGCTTCGTCCCGCAAGGATGGAACCCGCCTGCCACGACTAGCACGTGTGATGCTGGGTTGACGTACAACTGGGATTGTAAGTAAACTCCTTTATCCTCAAATTCGTTCCCTTATCGGGGTTGTCCTGTTTGGCAAGGGGCAATGCGGTCCACGATGCAATCCGGTGACTGACACACACAGCCAAATCCGTCTCTCTTATCCATAAAGTCCCAATCAACAACGAGACTGTCACTCTGTACGGCAACGCGGCTCTCACAAGTGAGTGCAAAACCGATGGTGTTGGCAGCGGGAGCACGTGTGTTGCTAAGGGCCGGGTCGAGCTGGGCCATTATTGCCGCCTGGATACTGCAGTCGTCGGGTGCTATCCTGTTGATGGAAATGCGTGTGGTGACCAGTGCGGGAACTGAAATGAGGTCGTTTGGCAAAAGGTCGAGATTGGATCTTGAATATGACAGGATGAATTGAGAATGAAATGATGTTTGATGAATGACAATACATACATTGTATCTCTGTAGAGTGGATATATCATACAATAGACGCGACTCATAGAGAGAGACCGCTAAGTTTAGGTTAGTAACAACTGCGAACAGCAACTCGAATTTCTCTGCGGCAGTTTTTCTGAAGGCGTGGATAAACATGGCAAGACTGGATGTGAGTTAACCTTGTTCTACATGCGCTCTTGTCATCCTTGCAGCAGTCAGAAGATTTATGCATGCAATGATCACTCTTAAAGATGATTACACATGATTCGATGAAAACAAAATCTCTAAAGATGAATGCATGGAGGTTGGCATGACATTCCACCCCACGTAAACGTCACGCTACACTTGATGCAAGGTCGTAAGAGGAATATTAGAGTGGGCTTGGGACGCTTTTGCTTTGGTTAGCTGCAATACTTCAGCTCTGCGAGGCTGCGGTCATTTGTCTTTGTGTCGCTGAGAATGACGTCGAATAATGTCTTCGTCTGTGGAGACCCCATCTTGCGAGGTAGTACATAAGTACAATCGAGGTTAGACTTCCATTATTGTGTCAAGTTTGTCTATCCTTGAGCTCAGAAGTTGATTTATGTCTTCTTACCATACGTCTCTCACATCTCATCTTTGCCGGTCTCGTCCCTCAGCACTCGCTACTCTCGATGTAAGCCCGCCAGACCGCATTGGCTTCATAGAGGCATATTGGGATACCAAACTTGGACCATCGGATGGGTTGCGGGGCTACAGTCTTCGCAATATGATCGCCCTCTTACAAAGCCCTAAGTTAGATAAGATCATGGGCAAGACGTGCATGAAACTAAAGTCCCCAACGCGATCTTCCCCGATGACGAGGGTTCCCTGTGATGCAAACCTGGAAGTGTAAGTAGCAACGTCAATTGCTCTTCTGGAAGCGAAGTCCGGTAAGTTATGTAAATGCGACGGTGAAGACCTTACCTCTATGCTCTGGCAATCGATCACAATTGGAGACGTGACGCTGCATGGTGCCGCAAACACGAAGGTCTATTGCGAGTCGTATGATGTATACAAAGGCGTAAGAACTAAAAGGAGTCGTACCGCCAATAGGGGAGTAGACTTTGATCGCTAATGCAAAGAAGATGAGTGCTATGCGCAAATGGAAGGGGTTGATGCCCGGGCAATGCTTCCAGGCAGAACTTTAAAGTGATGGGCAGGACTAGACGCCGAATGTCGCAGTGGCGGTAGCCGGCATGGGCGCAAGGTGTTATAATGTGAGCTCAGTCGTCATAATATCTAGGCTTGAATTTCAGCTGAACATGCTTGACTGTTATGCACGATCAAAACCTTTTTTTTATGACTAAGCCCAAGAGAAGTGCTCCGAATGCAAGTAAACGCCTCCAGAATTTGAGCCTGCGAGAATAGCCAGGTTCTCATTGGCGACAGCGTTGCGTACGTCATTCTGCATGGTTGTCGGCCCACAGACGTACACACTCAGTGACTTATTGTCCATTGATGTCGCCGCGCCTTCTTCGTGGATCATACGAGGCAGATCGGGCCTCCCTATACTCTCAATTCTAGGCGCTGTGAAGTTACTGCCCCCGGTTTCTATACTGATGCCGTCTGAAGGAGGTGTGCCAATTTTCGGATTGCTGGGCTCTCCCTCGCTAGCAATCATCTCGGCTTCGCCCGTCAAATAAACATCTATGGCGAGATCTGATGATGGGTAAAGAAATGAGTACTTGTTCAGTAGCTTGTGAACCGTTGCCAGGAACCACTTTCGACCATTAGCGTCGCGCGTCGTCAGCACAATACGCAAGCTTTGATGGCAGCAAGGACTATTGCTTGTCGCCATTCTATTGCCACTCTCGGTGTCCTTCTCAGGAATCTCTACGGCACTCTCGACATTGTGGGCGGAAGTTCGCTGCCGACAGAAGAGCTCAAGCAAAGACAAGATCCAGCCAGCGCCGGACCCACCAGCGATGACGAGCAGACGATCTGCCTCGTTAAATCGCTGCATGTTGATACCACCGTAAGGGCCGTCAACTATGACAGGTACTGCAGTATTTGGGTCTTTCTGAGCAGCTTCGTACAATTGTTTCGTTAAGCCGTGTGAGGGGCGGATATAAAAGACAGGCTCAGACTTTTTCGCAGCAAGCAACTCGGGCAGCGAGCATATGGTGAAGGGATGAGACGAAAATGCCTGTAGGCCAAGACTTGTGAAGCGCAGAAAGCAATGTTGGCCAGGCCTCCAGCGCATGTTCACCGATGGGACTGTGAGGCGAATGAACCCGTTATCCTCGACGTGTACGTGGGCCTTTTGTGTAAAGCCGTACTCGAACGCGGTTCGAAGCCATGGGTAAACGAAACAAGGGACGTATATGGCAGCCGTCGCGATGAAATAATGCCTACAGGTCTTATCAGAACCAAATAAGAAGTTGACTTGATCGAGAGACCGCACGTACCAAGACGTGAGTGTGTAATCGCAGTGCCAAAAGAACACAGTGACGAACACGACGACAGCGAGAAAGTGTGCTGCTTTGAAAAATTCGTATCCAAGACGTCTACACGTCATTAGTAATGCCACGTAATATTACTTGGATTAAAGAAGTCCTACCTGATCACACTATGGGAGGCAAAGGTTAGCCATGCTTGGATGACAAGCGCAACGATGCCAGTCCAGTAGAACAAAGTGCTCATCATTGTAAATTCCATGACCATATCGTGAAAACGGATATGGTACACAATGAATGGGAAAGTGTGCATCAGTGCAAGAAGGAAGAAGGCATAAGCAGTCCATCGATGAAAAACTTGGAGCTTCTCGTGCGATACTCCTGTAGTGAGTGTAATCCAATTCGTCTTGCTAGCTGTCGCACTGAAAAAGGTCAGTACGTATCAGCTGAACGATTCTAAGGTGCGTACAAGACAAATGGCATGCAAGCTAATGCCATCCAGCCCGACCTGGTTCCCAGGGGAGGCGATCCTCCAAAGTCTTCAGTGGACCAGTAGTAAGGCTGCGGAATCAAGTCCATGCCTATAAAGCACCCAGTCAGAAAAACTTTTCTTCTTGTGTAGCTCGCAATTCGGTGTAGCTTACAGAAGAAATACGCAGCGCCAGACGCTCCCACAAGCAGCAGGCCAACGGGCGCAGAATTCCATCGTAACACAGAAATATGGAACCCACGATACGACAAGAACCGAACAAAGGCGATCAACTTCTGCCATATCAAAGGACCTCGAAATTTACGATACCCTAGGACATGAAACGACACAAGGTGACCAATAATAAAAATGCCAAGGACGCTCATGAAGAAGGCTACTGTTGGCAGGGCGTAGACATAGTCGGCAATGTACCTGAGATGACTTCATTAGTACTTTGCAAAAGATCACTTGTGCCGCTGTACGCACCAGAAATGCCATCGCTGCATGTAGTAGCTGCATTGCTCTTCGGTAAAGCCGTCACAGGCGAACTCGCGGCTGCCCGTCAATTGAAGTGGGTACGTGAGCCAGCTCGCCATAGTGATTGTCCATACAATGCGATCAGAAGGAAACCGTTCAGGGCTGGTTGGAAGATGCTGGTAAGAGCCACTCGCAACTGAAAGGTGCTCGGGTTCGAGAAGGGCGCACAGCACAAGATAAGCGTTGTCAAGAGCTGTAAGCCATGTCAAGCTTCCTTTAGCGCGAGCTTGAGCACAAATCGGTAGCCTCCAGAGAACCACGCCCACAGAAGCCTAGCTTTCAGCGCCGCTGCAGAGATGAGCACGATTCAATTGGCTACACCAGGGATTCTGCATTGTTAACAGAACTCGTAGAGAACGCATTGTCGTACGTTAGACCTACTTTGTCTAGATCTAGTCTCTTTTCAGCCAAAGCCTGTCAACGAGCTAGATTGAGCAAATTAACGCGTTGACTCGTCCAACGCTCAACGCCGACATTCATGGTTCTCTTACCGGGAATAGAGGCACCTTGACCTTTACATCTCCTGATCCCCAGCTTCCCGTCCTTTTGCGGGCTGCAGCACGATTTGATAGACCTCACTGTCGTACCTCATGTCTTTTAGGGAACCTTAATCTACGTTGCAAAGATCGCCAGGCCGTTCATAATGGATATGTCTATGACTACAGCAATGTCCGCCACCACAACAGAAGCGATGGCAATACCCACGTCAACATCCTCCTCCTCGATGACGATGATGGGCGCAGACTCGATGGCAATGACGTTCTTCGTGTCCACATCAACACCGCTCTGGTCAACGTCTTTCTCGCCTCACAACGCTGGGCAGTACGCCGGAATTTGCACATTTCTCATCGCATTTGCTGTCATGTTCCGCCTGCTGCTTGCAGTTCGAGTCAACTTCTTGACGATCCTTGATGCCGCCAAACGGACCCGGTACAGCGGCTTGATACAATCACATGTCACGGAGGACCACAAGACCAGGACCCGACCTTGGAGAGCAGATGAAGCGGTGATGATGGCAGGACTAGATGTCGTAGTAGCCGGCGTGAGCTACCTATTGTAAATGTTTCCAGTTATAGAGCATGCAACGCCTCCACTAATCTTTTCACAGAATGCTTGCAGTAATGACTTTCAATGTCGGGTACCTCTTGTCCGTACTCGGCGGCGTATTCCTTGGAAGTCTGGTCTGTGGTCGCTTCACAGGAAGTGCTGGAAGCCATTGAAATATGACTGTATTTCGGCGAGCCTTGCGAGCTTACCATGAAGCGTACTGGGCCTCTATAACTGTATCGCCTGGTCTAATGAGGATTGGGATCGTCGCTACATTCGTCGCTACGTTCGTCGCTACGTCCACAGCTCGGTGCCACATACTGGCTGTTGCGTCTGTGGAACGCTAGTTTATCGAGCACGATTGCGTTGATGCGGTTCGATGGGAATGTTGTTGGTAGTCAAACCTGGGCTTAGAAGAATCGACAGATATATGATATTGCCCGATGTGCTGCTGATCTGCTGCGAGGCGAATTGATTGTGAGCTTGCTGGCGCTCGTATAAACATGAAACCTGAAGTACTTTCTTCACGCAGCCACAGGACGGGCTCAGTATGAAATGGCTCGTGCTCTCGTCAATTTGCTGTGGTCCTGGAAGAATCTACGGTGAGAGCTTAAAATTGGTCAGCAGCGCTACAGCAGCATGGAGTAGCAGATCGAACAAACAATGACCAAGAGTGGGGTCTCTATGGACAGTTCCCGAGAGTCTGGTAATGTTCAGGTCATAAGCAAGTCAAGGCTCGCAAGGCTGAGTGAGGTCGCTTGGCGGCTCTCTCACGCCAAGTATGCACGCCAATTGATCAGGGACGGGGACCTCTTACCACCTGTCGTGTAGCTGGCCAACCCTAATTTCGTAACAGGCAAAAGAATGTATCCAACATATCGTATTCTTAATCCGTAACGACATCTCTTTCGAATCGATGCCTGACATGGATCTATGTCCCAAAAGCCCGAACGCCATGTTATGCTGCCTGCTCCATGTACACATTGCTTAGTGTCGCAAACAGGGTATTGTACATCCTCCAATTGCTGCCTTGTCCATGCCACACTCTCCCAACTACCTGAAATTGGCCTTGCCCGTGATATCCTTAATCTCATCAAACTTCGTGCCCATTTTAACGATTGAATACCGGATCAATCGAGGATCGAGTGACATGGTCTTTCGGAGGGAATGTTGTGTGCGTGCACTGGAATCGAAGCGCATGATGAAATGGTGGCCGTAGTGGTGAGTTGACTGCAGCTTCTTCGCGGCCTTGGGGAGGAGGAAAGTGCCCCAGTTGGAGACGCCACGCACGACGCCATTTTGCTCGAGAACGATTCTGCCGGCGGTTTTTGCGATTCTGAAGGTTTCTTTTCAGTATGCAATCCTGAATTGGGGCGATGAACGGGGAGGCGGTGGTGCATACTCTTTTACCTCGGTGAGGCGGCCAGGCCGTACCTGCCACTGTCAGCAACCCATCGTCGCTGCTCTGTCAGTCGCAAGTAATACATACCACTCCAATCATCTCGTACAACATCTTGACCTGCTTGATGGTGTTGCCGTTGCGGTCGCGCTTTCCCTCGCGAAAAGTGGTCGCTTTCGGAAAACGTTCGCGCGACTTCCCAATCGTCAGCTCCGCCATGCTAGCGCGGCCTTGGCGGCTGTCATATCGCACGGTTCCCCCAAGCTTCATGAACCTGCAATTGAGTCTCCCACCACACACACAATCTTCTTACAATGGCCTCTCGACTCTCCGTTGCTCGCGCTGCGCGCCAATTGACATCCACCGCGGCGAAGAGGCCGACTCCCTTCGCCTGCCAGCAATGGACGCGGACAGCTCAATTGCCCCGGCTATTCACGATGTCTGCCCAATGTATGTTCTTTCGAGCTTCACAACAGCAATGCATGGAAAGAGTTGAGTCAACTAACTCTCAGCAGTGAAGGAGAAGAAGTACACTGAGGACCACGAGTGGATTGAGGCGTCTGCTGACGGCAAGACATGTACGTCTAGCTCTGCTGCTGCGATGGCTCTCTTGCCTTGAGCATGGGCTACGCGCTATGCGAATGCATCGCTGAAGAATACTGATCCAGATTCTAGACACACTCGGTATCTCGGAATACGCTGCGAAAGCCCTCGGCGACGTCGTGTACATCGAGCTTCCAGAAGTTGACCTTGAGGTTGGAGAGGGTGACGCCATTGGCGCAGTGGAGTCCGTTAAATCTGCTTCGGACATCCTTACACCTGTCGGCGGGACTGTCGCGGAGATCAACTCTGATCTTGAGGCAACTCCGGGCAATATCAACAAGGACCCCGAGGGCAATGGTTGGATTGCTAAGATCACTGTGTCAGAGGAGCCTACTGGCAAGCTGATGAGTGAAGCTGAGTACAAGGCGTTTACCGAGGATGCATAAGAAGTTTTCGAGTTATGATACCTCGACACAATCAAGGCACAGATAAAATCACCCCAGACAGGGATTCACCTTGCAGTATTCAATGTACGGCGTCAAGCCTCTCTGCGCGTCTGGAAGCAATGATGTGATGTACTGAGATGCGCGAATACTATACGGACTAATCAGGTTCGTCATTAGTAAGCAGAGGTAACTGTGTAGCGGCAGAATACAGAGCACATACCACCATACAGAGAGCTTGTGCATAAGTTCCCACTCATGTTCATGCTTCGAAAGGCTGTTTTATTTCGCCAAAGTCAAACGGACTTCAATTTACTGGAAATTCAAGCGGACTAATCTTGGAGGCAGCTATGCAAACATGCGGATAGCTCTCTTGCTCCTGTGGATCAATAACACAAAAGCCTCGTCGATTGACTCTGCAGGCACGATAAGTATGTGGAGCGCATGGGCTGTATTGGACCTCGAATCTGAGGCAAACGGTGCCCCACCTTTTCCCCGCCAAGGGAATCAAGGGTTGTGAAACCGCTCGCGAAACCAGCCATCTGCGACCCCGACGCTAACATTATCCTTAGCCGTTGCACGATTGCCCAGCTGTCTACTAAAATGTGGCTTGAATCCGCCGAACAACTGTTTCAAACAAGCTTTTCGACCCTTCCAGTCAAGCCTTCTGGACTTGCGCGCCGGCCTACGTAGGGCACTGGACAAGCAATTGAGACGTCTTATCTCGAACATGTAGCAAGCTCGTGAAACTGAGGTTCCCGTGTTCCCGTAGTGGAGACGGGGCCAGCACTTCTACTATAAGTTGCCGCGCAGGAGCTGCGAATGGAGCTCAACTATCTGCCCAAAATGCCGTTCATCAATTCAAAAGGCGCGTCAACACTTGGGCACACTTTCAGGTAAGCAATATTCTTGAAGGCTATGAGCTTGTAATTGATGAGTACTAGGAACTTTGATCAAACAATTATCACCGTTAAGGTCGGAAGTAAAGACAGCCAAGAACCTTTCAGCTGCCACAAGGAATTGCTGCGCCGATGTTCGACGTATTTCGATCAGTGCTTAAACGAAAAGAAGCAGTCACCATACAACAGCTCTGAGTCATCATTGGAGCTCGATGACGTGAGCCCTGATGTTTTTGATGCTTTCATGATGTGGCTATACACTGGCTTCATCCCTCATCATCTTATCGAAGGTGGCAAAGAACTCCACCCACCAACACACGCGATTGGGACAAACAGTGCGAGCGGCAATGTAGCAGACCAACAAGAGAGTAACGATGTTGATACGGCATCATGGGGCATAAGTCTCGATAATGACGATGCAGCCAGTCAAACATTATACGGCAAAGCATCCAGCGTATCCGAGAGTGGAAGCGCCGATAAAATTTCTGGCGACATGAGTGATGTGGAGAAGGCTACACCTTCACCGCCTGTCCGTAACCCAGCGGAGAAACCAGAGATTCCGAAAGAGACACTCTGCCCTTGTTGTTCGCGCCCATACAAATGGCGCGGTCTTGAAGGCTTTCTCGAACGCCGATTTATTGCATTGTACGTCTTCGCTCATTGCTACTCCATACCCGCGCTCCGACGCGCCGTACTGCTTGCTTGGCAGACAAACGACGAGATACTACAGTCCATGCCAGATCATAGCAACGTGATCGCCGCATATACAGACTTACCACCAGACTCGCCATTGTGCCGATATTTTCTGGATATGTATACGGTATACTGGAATCCGGACAAAGACAATGAGTTCGCCATCCCACTGCGAAGTCAATTACCTCAAGCCTTTCTATTCGAACTGGTGACGACGCTGGCTAGAGGAGAGCGACCGAAGACAGAGAAGGAATGGTGTGAGTTCCACGAGCATGAGAATGACGATGAGAGAAAGGCTTGTTGTGAGGGGCTGAGTAAAGATCCTGTCGCAGGTAAGGCACTAAGGAGAATAAGAGATAGCAAAGGATGGAAGGGGTTGGTGCTGAAGAAGGGCAAACGTTAAAATATGCCACTCAAGGAGTTACGTTCGAGTCAGCAAGTCACTTTTGCTCACGATACCAGTTTCCTTTATCAGCTCTTTACTAAATTATCATAGATGTTAGGGGAGCTTTCTCGTAATGTGTCGCTTATGTACAATCCCTACAAAAGCTGCTATCTTCGCAACTGCCCCGCCTCAACTTCAATAAAGCTGCACTACTGCCGCCGCACTGCTTGCCCTCATTTCACATCCTAAATGCACCACTGCGAGTAACTTAGAGCTTTAAATCTTCTTAAGTAGGCTCTGTAACACCACTCAGTAATAACAATTTAGATACCTGGCAGACTGACACGACCCTTTACAGATTCTATCACTTAGATAGAATTGCTTTTGCAGAAGCTTAAACAATCTGCAAGAGAGGGCTAAATTAGGTGCTATATACTTATTAAACATGTTCTAAAGTATAGGCTTTTGCTATACTAACACATATCCCGTTTTCTTTATAGAAAACAAAGTAAAAATACAAACCTTTAGTACTAAAAGAATATTTAAAATAATATAATATAGCTAAAAAGTTACTTTTAATTATTAATATTATTATTTATTATTTATTTTAGCTAATAGGCTCCTAGCTTAAGATATAGAAAAAAAATATAAAAATACTTATATTTTTATAATAAGCTTTATAAATATTATAAGCAAGCTATACTAGTTCTTATAGTGCTTTAGGCTATATAGCTATAGTCTTTAGAAATAGTTTACTATAACCTAGCCTATGTTATAAACCTAAATAGAAACTTAGGGGAGGCACAGTTATATATAGTAAGAAGTATTATAAGACAGGATAATAACTTTATTAGAGGCTATACCCTACCTAAGCAGTAAGAGTGCACAAGGACTGCTAGGCTAGGAAAGGCAAAGCATTCTAGTAGAATAAGTTATAACTAAATCTAGGATTCTAGGATAATAGACTAATAAGAGCTATTCTTTATCTTATTAATACTATAGTCTTATAAGAATAAGTCCTATAGGACTTTAGGACTTTATAAGACCTTATAGTATATAGTATATAG
>VWXS01000121.1:0-91473 GCA_028584115.1 Stagonosporopsis vannaccii | reverse complement strand
CCTGCCGCGCACCGCGCCCTGCGCCCTGCGTCCCGCTCTCCGCGCGCCTCGCCATGGCCAGCGCGCGTCGCGCCTCCGGGCTGCCCCCGCGGGCGCCGGGCAACGACCGCCCCAGCAGCAGAGACGCGGACCGCGAGGAGCTGTGGAAGCCCATGCTGGACAGCATCTCCAGCGGCAAGCGGCTGCCCGAGAAGAGCCTGCTGGTCCTGGGTGCGCGCGCCCCGCCCACCCCACCCGCAGCCGTCACGGCTAACAAGCACACCAGGCGGGACGCCCGACACGCAGCGAGACTTCCTCGACGCGCTCGCCACAGACGGCCCCAGTGCACGGCGCCCGCACGAGCGCGCCAGGAAGCCGCCCGTCGCCAACCACTTCGCCCTGGGCTACACGTACCAGGACGTCCTCGACACGGACCACGAAGGTGAGCTCTCGCGCTCCGCTCCGCTGCGCCGCGCCGCCGCTGACGTCCCCACAGACACGCTCGCCCGCCTCTCGCTGTACCTCCTCGCCAGCCCCTCGCCGTCCTTCACGCCCCTCGTCAAGCCCTACCTCACCCCGCGCACCATCCCGCACACGCTCGTCGTCGTCCTGCTGGACTGGAACCACCCGTGGCTGTGGATACGCCAGCTGCGAGACTGGATCCGAGCCCTGCGCTCGCTCATCGTGTCGCTCGACGATGCCGCCAAAGACGCCCTGCAGGACAACATGGCAGTGCTGCAGGACCACGGCCGCCGCCTGGGCGGAGAAGGCAGCACCTTGCTGGACCCCGTCCAGGCCCCGCGCGGGCCTGGCGAGTGGGACGAGGAGCTGGGCCTGCCGCTCTGCGTCGTGTGCCAGAACGCCGACAAGATCGAGTCCCTCGAGAAGGAGCGCGGCTGGAAAGAGGACGAGTTCGACTTCATCCTGCAGTACCTCCGCACCATTCTGCTGAAGCACGGTGGCAGCCTCATCTACACAATGCCCTCGGCGCCGGGCTCCCTGCAGACGCTGATCCACTCGACCTTAGGCATCAGGTCACTCCTGAAGCAGGAGCAGCTCAGACACAACGTCACCGACCGGGACCGCGTGCTCGTCCCGCCCAACTGGGACTCTTGGGGCAAGATCCGAGTACTGCGAGGCGACTTTGCAGCCGAAGAGGTCAGCCAGAAGTGGAGCGTCGACATCGATCGTCCTCAGACGTCAGCGCAGCCGGATGGCGAAGAATCGCACAATCTCAACGCGCAAACGCCATCGCACAATTCCAACGCGCAAACGCCATCGCACAGTTTCAACGCGCACACGCCATCGCACAGTTTCAACGCGCACACGCCACCGCCTGGCGAAGAGGTCGACGCCAACTCAGCGACTGCCATCTACGAAAAGGAGATCAGGAACCCCGAGTCCGATTTCTCGCTGGCCGCCCTCTCCAACCACGGCAACGGCATCGAAGTCACGAGCATGGACCCGCAAGTCTTCCTCACAGAGCAAGTGCACGTGCTTGACCAGCTACGGCAAGAAGATGATAAAGAAGCACAACTCAAGGCAGCGCGCAAAGAGGCTGACCCGTCAGCAAGGAACTGGGTTGCAGCTGGGCCAGGCGGCGAAGACGCCTCTGGCGTCGTCGAAGAGCACATTGGCCCCGTGCAGTTCAACATGGGTGGCATCCACGTCAACGCCGACGAGATGGTGAAGAGGCTGCAGGACCGCGAGGCGAGCCGCACCAACGAGCCCAAAGCATCCACGCCCGACGCCTCCGATCCCGCCATGAGCAACGACAAGCTCATGTCCTTCTTCTCCGGCCTCATCAACAAGGGTGCAAACAGCCCAGCGCGAGGCTCGTAGGTGCGACTGTTGACTTGATCTCTTACGTCTGTTTTGCTGCATCGTACGGATGTCTTGTCTACATGGTTATATACCCACAGCCTAGCTGCCTTGCAATTGCATCCGTCATTTCCACTCTGCCTTAATTGCATCTAATATGTCCCACTCCTCTGCCTTATTATATCCTTATGTCCCACTCCTCTGCCTTGTAATTATACCGTTATTTCCCCCTTCTCTGCCTTGCAATTACATCTTTATTTCTTACTCCTCTGCCTTATAATCTCATCCTTATGTCCCACTCCTCCGCCTTGTAATTATATCCTCATGTCCCACTCCTCCGCCTTATAATTATATCCTTCCTTTCTACTCCTCTGCCTTATAATTATATCCTTATTTCCCCCTTCTCCGCCTTGCAATCACATCCTCATTTCCCACTCCTCTGCCTTGCAATTATATCCTTATTTTCTACTCCTCTGCCTTGAATCGCATCCTCATTTCCCACTCCTCCGCCTTGCAATTGCATCCTCATGTCCCACTCCTCCGCCTTGCAGCACCCTGTAGGCTTGCTCGCAGCAAGCGCGTAAGTTTGTGCAGCCACTGCAGTGTGCACTAAGCTGCGGAGGGCGAGCTGCGGGCGAGCTGCGGGCGAGCTGCAGGCAAGCTGCAGGCAAGCTGCAGGCAAGCTCACGCCTCTTGCATGGGTCAGCATCGCAACCCGTGCGAGCTGAACCTCCACTCAGCCTCGATGCCTGGGGCCGCCGCACGTTAGAAAATTCGATGCAGCCATCGCCTCTTCTTGTTTCCAACCATCCCCCTTCTCATTCCCATCTTTGCATACCTCGCCAGCGCACTTGTGCGATTGACTCCCCATCTATTGTATGCCATCGCCAGCGCACTTGTGCTAGTGACTCGCCATGGCCGAGGTCGTGGGCCTGGCGGCCAGCGTGCTCCAGATTGGCGGCGCCGGCGCCAAATTGTCCAACGAGCTCTACCACTTCATCAGCACCGCCTCGCGTGCCAACAGCGATGTCACACACATTGCGGTCGATGTCGAGGTGACTTCGAACGTACTTGGCAACGTCGGCAGAGTACTGGAAGAAGACAACGCCAAAAAGCTCGTCAACCAAGACGCCGTACAGCACGCCAAAGACCTTATCAAACAGTGCCAAGAGGTATTCAACGAGCTCTCAGAAGTCGTGGACAAAGCGAGGAAGATAGACAAAGATGGGAGAACACGGATCGGCTTCCGAGCGAGGATGAGCTGGCCAATGAAAGAACAGCGAGTCGAACTTCTGCGCAGGAGGCTGGAGACGTTGAAAAGCAGCCTCTTGGTCCTCTTCCATGTGTTGCAGTTGGCGCAAGACAAGGCCAGGGGGTACGACTAGCCCAGCTCGAAACAAGAAACCCCGCTGATAGCATGACAGAGATGTCCAAGTCGCATATCTGGAGGAGCAGAAGAAGAACATTCGAGACTTGCATCAACAGCAACAAGAGTCCCTCAGGATCCTGAGAGCGCTCGAACAAAAGCTGTTCACGGACAATGCTGACCACAGTCGTCCATTACAACGTTCTGGCGCGCCTGCACCGCCAGCCCTAAGCACCGTCACCACTTCAGCAGCACCGCCAGCCCTAAGCACCGCCACAACTTCAACAGCACCACCAAATCCCGCAGCGGACGAACAAGTCAGTCACAACAACTTCGCAATGGCCCTCTTCAAGAACCTCGGCCCCGACACGTCTGACAGCGACGCCGTCATGACGGGCGACGAAGGCGAGGACTTGACGCTCGATGAACTCGCCGAATGTGCAGCGCAGGTCCAGAAGCTTCTCAGACGCATCATGGCGCTGCAAGACAGTCTCAAGAGCGGCAAGGCCGAGGGCCATCATCGCAAGAGGAGGATGCACAAGGTCTACCAGCGGTTCTGCCGCAAGTTCGAGGCGAGTATTGTGGACGATGCTGCCGGGCAGACGAATGGTCTGCGTGACCATGGTGCGAGAAGTACACGTGCTGGGACGCAAACACACCACGGTTCATCTTTCGAGCCTCCGCCCAGAGCACGTAGTCCTCACAGTGCAGTGCGTGTGCCGCTGACGCGCACGACTACAACTGATGCGCCCTACCTGGATCTGAGACGGCGAGCGCCGAAAGCAACGCAGCTGGCAAGTGCTTCCCATTATGATGGGGTCAGTCCGAGCCACTTCGAGTCTCAACGACAGCGGTCTCCAAAACACGTGCCCGCCCCGGAGCACACGCAGGGCCATGGCTCTGCATCGAGGCCGCTGTACAACCGCTCACACAGCGCGATGGTTCAGCCTTCAATGTCTCGTCGGCACGCGATGTCGAGTCACTACTCGAACTACACTCCAGACCGCCCAGCTGTACGTCTTTCGGCCTCCCGTCACGGATCAACAGGCAGTCGTGCCGAGCGACCCAGCAGCCACACAGACTCCAGACATCGTTCAAGTGTCGCAAAGTCAAAACCCTCGCTGTATACATGGACATCAGACGAGGACGATGTTATGCTTGGTGCCCATGAGAGTGACTCGAGCACCAGCCCGGAACGCGGGCCGCCACCGTCGATGACTGCGTATGAATATCGGTATCCTTCAGCGCATGGTCACCCTGTCCCACCGGTCGCATACTACAACCAGCGGCAGCATTTCATACCTCAATATCAACCAATGAGACCGCCCTTATCGGCACGCGAATCTTCTGACTACAGACGCCAGTTGAATCAACCGAGTGGCCGCGATCGTCGTCCGAGTACGTCCGCAAGCTACCCGGCCTATGGACCTACACCACCGCGTCGTGACCACCGTCCCTCTGATGAGCCATCTGAACACGACTCGTGGGACGAGCCAGACGATGACGTTAAATCAGAAGAGCACTCGAGATCGAAGCCAGGGATCAGTACCCCTTCTCCTGCCAACCTTTACAGCCCATTCATCCAGGAGAGCTATCCAAGCGTCCATCATGCCAACACCCTGCCTGCATCCGCGAAGAGGAGTCCACCACCTCCGTTCGTAGGGGCGTCGATACGAGAGCTAGTCTCCAAAGAAAGAACCAAAGATGAATCGTCCTCTAAGAGCTTACATCCTTCGGACGGTGTCTCATCACTACAAAATACTGCCCCGAGCTTGCACGAAGCTCCCAGCATGAGAGCGAAGGGACAAGTACCTGCTTCCCCAATTCTCTCAGGAGACGACATACGGACGGAGAGGCTCGGTGTCAAGTCTGAGGGGAGACGGGACTCGCAGCCGATGCTGTGGAGGAACATCGAAGACATGGTTACTGATGAGGAGGCTGAGCCACGAGGAACTCAGGGCACTGGTACCGATGAGGAGGCTGGGTCGCGCCGTGATGACTTGGTACGGGCAAAACTCACTTTGCAGAAACACCACCGCGCACGGCGTACGCGTCCTGATACCCATTTGTCGGACTCGCTCTCAGACTCGGACTCGGACTCCACTGCGTCCAGCGTTGTGAACACCGCGCGCCCAGCCAACATGCGCGCGAAACGGTCTCACAACAGCACCCACAGTCTCCACCAAGCTCGGTACACCTCAGGGACTCTAACCCACCACACCACCACCGACCTCACGCAAAGCCCCTCGAAACCCTCCAGCTCGCCCGCAACCAACATCAAGACCGAGCTCCGCCTCCGCGAAGACAATGCAGCCCCTCCAACTCTCACCTCTCTTGACACCGCAGAACCACACATCCACAACCCCGTCCTCCTTATTAAAGGACCCCGGTCACCTCCCCGTTTGCTACCAAAACCCCGTCCAACCAGCCTCATCCCCAGCGGTGGCGAACGCACCACCCCCACCCCTGTCCCTGTGCTCGACTCTCGCCGTGGAGAAACCGACATCTCCATCGCCGCAATGAGCGCCGCACGCCGAACCGCGCAGGAAAAGCGGGACTCGCGGGAGCGGGCGCGGGAGCGGGAGAGGGGAATGGAAGACATGCCGGGGCAGGCGACGAGGGGCGCACAGCGCCATACGCGGGCTGTGGATCCGAATTCAGCACGGGCTAGGAGGCGGAGGGAGCAGGGAGTGCAGCGGGAGCCGGCATTCCTGGGCGGGCCCCGGATATCGGGGGCCGGAAAGGGGGAGTTGGCGGTGCGTGGGAAGGGAGGAAGCGAGGACGGTGGCGTGGACATCGTGGATGTCTTGCTTGAGCGGTGGACTACGCCGGCGCATCTGTGATGCACGTGCTTCGGAAGACCCATGGCATGCTTGTCTCGGCTTCACGCGCACGCACGCATAACACGAACCCCTCCAAGAACAGCTGAGAATGTAAACGTCTTTTTGATTTGTGTTTATTGTGCGTCGCAGGGGAATACACCCACGACTCCACTCCACTGACCGATGCAGGCAGGCTAGCTGTGCTGTCCCCACCGCAACACAGCACACCACCTACAACTTCCCCGCAGGCCCGAACCTCGCCTTGAAATACGCTTCAAACGGCGTGTACGTCACGCCCTCGAACAGCGCGTTGTGAATCTGGCTCTTCGGCCGCACAAACTCGCCCCTGCCCTGCGCGCCCTTGACCACATACCAGAAATCGACGGGGAAAGCACTCTGCGCGTGTTCGCGGGGGGCTCTACGGGGATCCTCCCAGACGTCATGCACGCTCTGCTCCGGCAGGACAGCGAGCTCTACGTCGCGGCGCGAGTAGCGCCGCAGCAGACGCGCAATGTCAGCCGGCGACACCGTGTCGCTGACGACGTTGAGGAAGGCGTTGTGGCTCTTTGCCGGCTCCAGCAGCGACGCAACCAGGAACGCGCCCAGGTCGTCCAGGTGCGTGTAGTCTGCTTCTGCGTCCTGGTTGCCAATCGCGTGGATCGTGTATTTGGTCACTGTCGCTGCGGATTGGGTCCAGGGGCACCACACGCGTTCGCGGTCTTGGTTGTACAAGTCACCGCAGCCGATCATGGTGAAGCTCATTTTGCCCGACCGGACGGCGGGGTGCAGCAGTACGCGGTCGTTTGCTCTGCGGCGTGTGAGGAGAAGAAGCGTTTAGCAGGGGGTGGATGGATGGAAGGGGTGGGGTTTTTACATCGCTTTTGAGTTCCATGCGGGGTGGATGTAGCCCATGGGATCGTTGGGCTTGCGGTAGATCTGGTGGAAGCCGTACTCGCTTGGGTAGAAGCGCTGCACGCCTGCGTCGGCAGCTGCATCTTGGATAGTCGCTTGGGCTTCGAGCGCGGGGCCGTTGAGCGCAGAGACCACGGCATCAACGCCCTGTAGGTCCTGCGCCAGCTGCTCGCGTGTGGCCTTTTCGAGATCGAACGTCTTAACGGTGACCGATCTCAAGACTTGCGATTCGGAACCCGGCGGTACAAAAGCGATGACCTTGAAGTCTTTCCGTTTGCTAGAAACCAATGCATGGAGGATGCGGTCTCCGATCTGCCCACTAGCGCCGAACAGTGCGATGGTATCGAAGGCTGCGGGCAGTCCGTAGCTCTCTGCGTGGCTGCTCATTGTATGGCTGAGTTCGGCTGCGGTTGACTGACAGAGCTATACATCTCGGTCACACTCACCTCGCAGTGTATATATGTTGTCGTTGGCCTATGACGCAACTATTGCCGACGCATGATGTGTAGCCTTACAGCAACACGATTCGGATGATCGCCGCAGGGATGTAGGAGCTGGGCAACATGCAAATGTGTGTTGAGGAGGATGAAGTGGTACCTCATCGAAACAGTGCATAGAATTTATGTGGAAGCAGATCGGAGCTGCGGTACCGTCAGGTTCAAACCAGAGTCAAGACAAAAATGTAGATGATGCGCTCTACAGATGTAGCTGACTGGCGGGTATCTAGAATTGTTTTATCTCTTAATTCGACTTCAAGTCGACATCGCCGTCACGATGCCGCCCACTTTTTGATCAAACTCTCTTTTCCACAACGGCATCATTGCCCTTGCTCTCGGATCCGTCACATCCATGTCGAAGACCTCGAGGATGACCTCGTGACGATTCGCGATATCTTGGGCAGTGTCAGACTGATACTGCCTGATGACACAGCGTTCCAGAAACCGGAGTTTGTCTTTGCGACGATCCACAATGTTCTTGACGAGTGACTTCAACGCTTGCTCGGATGGTAATGGGAAATCAGTGTTGAGGTGTACTTCGCGGATGCTATCTGGAAGCATGTCGCCCAGACACGGGATATCGCTGTGTGTCCATGCCAACGCCCCTGATGGGACGAAAGCATCTCTGCCAAGGCGCTGTCCGCTTTCGAGGGGTGGGCCACAGAAGGGAATCACATCAACTTCCAGCTTGAGTAAGTTGGGAAAACGATGGAACGAGGACAGACCATTGATGATCTCTCCGTGCAACTCATCCACTGTGATAGCAAGATCCAGTATCTGCTTGCCAAGACGGTCGGCCAGAGTCTGCAGGAATTCGCCAGGGTTCCAATCGTATTGTAAGCCGTCCCACTTTGTTTGATGAGAGTATTTGAAGGTTGTGATGGCGGGCGTGTGGGCTAGGAGAGCATCGAGGCCGTGCGAATCCATGCAGCAGCTTGCAAGCTCCAGCCTCGTCAGCGGTGATTTGCTTGCGTGGCGCCAATGGAACGGAATGCCACCCCAGTCGTCGTCGATGGCCACACAGCTCACTGCGTAAAGGTTACGGATACTGTTCAGCGCCATGAAAGGTTGCAGGCACTGCAAGCCTACACGAACATCGTACCCTTCTTCTGTAAATGGCATAATGGTTTCCAGCGACTGTAACGCTTGCCACCTGCGTTTGTGGGTCTGGTCGTTGGACAGGGAAACCAGATTCTCAACCGAAGGTACCAAAGCTTCAGCAGCCTCGTCGCTCCGCACCTCGTGCCATGCATCCGGTAACTGCAGGGTTTTGAGGTTTGGCAGAAGCGCGAGTAACGCTATGGTAGCATAAAGCTTATCGACGCTCTCGACATTCACCGCTTGGTCTTCCTCTAGGATATCGGCCCACCACTGCTCCAGATTTGCGTCTTCAAAGAACTCTGCATTACGCAAAAGACCCTTGATCTGTTGCAACGATGTCTCGTCGCCTCGGAAGTCATCGGCCACCTGCGAGCCAATATCGTCGTCTGATCGGCGGTCCCACAGGCTCAGCGTCTCAATGTACTCCGCGATAACAGGGTTCCTTGAAATCTCAAAAAGTATGCTCAGTGTGTCACCGCGACGAGAAACACCCTGGTTAGTTGTGTGCCTCCATCGTTGCCGTAGAGCATTGTGGTTTTGGATCTGGGTCGTCGCGCGTTCATACACGGCTTTGCACGACAGAACAAAGCCTTCCAGACCAGTAGGCCCTGCGAAGTCGAGAATGTAGTCAATGATCTCGGGTGGGAGATCTAATAGACGCATGGCGAAGCGTACAGCCTTGTAAAGCGTATTGGAGTGTTGTGATCGAGTGGTTGTGTTACGCGGATCTTGAGGGGCTCAATCGTCGCGTCTCTGGGGCCAACGTGGTGCAGATCGCTGTAAAGATAGGCGACGAATGACATGATGCTGGACGTGCATGAATTTATTCCGGGTGGGACGGTCATCTTACATCATCAGGTCTAGACCCTTTGCGGCCCTAGACCCAACCACTGAATTCGGTCCTTCATTCCTGAAGCTTCTCGATCTTGCTGGCAATATCTCGAGTGCCAAAGCGGCTGGCAAGAAAAAAACATATTTGAAGCGCTTGTGCGGCCATTCTTCGTGCAAGTAAAGCTTGGACGCTTCAGTGTAAATCCAATTCGCTCGGCGATGTACTCCGGAAGGATTATAAGGCCGTGCCTGATCACCCCGCATTTGCATGTGCGTGCACAAAAGCGATTGGTGTCTCGATCGCGATCACCAGAAGTCCAAGAATCGGGAAGGTATCAGACGATCAGGCTCAGGAAACAATTCTCAATAAGTCCCAGGTATATCGCCAGCACACGAAGACGTCTGAATGAGCTGTTGTGAAGCCACTTGGTGAGTACATGAGAATTGATTCATCAAAGTAGAGCTACAACCATGAGCTAATGGCGTCGCTATGACCACGTCGCCTTACAGACATCTTTCAACCAAAATTCGCAGCAGCCACTACTCGTATCTGCCCGAGTTGAATACAGCTTTTTTATGGTGGAACAGAGCCAGTTCCCCTTCCTATAGGACCCAAAAACTACGTTTGCCCTGATATCTACTTCCCGACGATAACCCAGAGCGATTAGATCTTTACCTTCGCGAAGTCATGGCTTAGAGATCAATGGCTTGGACTATACTGAGTCAGGGTCCTGACCAGCCGATGAAATGCCAATTGGTGGATAGTGACTGGCTTTGAACATCCGATCCTCTTCGCCATTGCGCGCAGCGTGTCCTGGGGCCAACGCGCAAAGCTCTTCTTTCGGCTCAGAAATCAATCCTTTAGTTGGACTAAGAATTTCCAAAACAAATAAGGCGTCGTTCGAGGCCGCCGTGTGCGAGTCAAGCTATCATCCAGCCTTGAAATCTCCATCCTCCCCGGCTGAACTGGAGTCGGGATGGTCAGGAACCTGCGAAGGGCTTGCATACTGGATCACCGTCTTTATAGTTGTATTCTTCAGGATGCTTTTCTAGACGCCACCTTTGATACCGTGCAGATACTCGTCTTGCCCTGGAAGCGGTCTACAGTGGACTCCCCAAACTCCTTGATGGCTATCCGGCGCCAATATGATACTCGTGGCAGTACTTGGCGATTTAGCAGGGCATGAACACATTTCCTGGGATTCTCCTCGAAACGTCTAGGCAAACGGTCTAGCTCAGCTTCAAGATGGGAAGGTCATATCAATACCCAACATTCGCTTGAACATGCAAGCAGCGGAGTGCGGACAGCTACGTTCGGAATGTTACTATGTTTCCATTCGACTTTTCCGCGTGACAACTTTGTCCAGAGTCTTCGGCGACTTGGTCGTCATGATCATAAAGCGGCTCTCTTTGGCTCCGGCCCGTCGAAGACACTCAGCGAGCTTCTGCTAGACTTTAACGTTACTTTTACAGCAGTCCGCTTCCGGGTCGCTTGAGTAATCGTCGCCGGCATCTTGTTGATCCCAGGGGTCTTGTAGTCCGCTTGCTTCACCGCCTCGTTGGGTGCCTTTTCCGCCTGGATCGAATAGTCGCGGCCTATCCTAGCAGCATCGATGTCTTGGAAACGTACAACACACTGTGAGGGTAAAACTTTGAAAATGCTCCGCAGATCCCATCCGTCATGTTGGCCAGCGTGATATTGATGAGCTCCACATCGTAGTCGTTTGTAATCGCCTATGCCTAAGCCGTTTTTTCAGCTCCTGGTGGCTCGTACGCGTGCTGTTCGTGCGATAGTATGCCCTGGAGTCTTTCGCGAAGAGTCGTCGTTTCATTCTCCACAGGCGCCATGTCGATGAAAAACGATTGATCTATCCATTGCTTCTTCGCGCTCAGTATTGTCATACCAGACGGTACTGATCATGAGCGGCACCTCTTCCTCCAAGGTCTTACTTTGACCACCCGCCTCAGGTAAGGCAAGTATATGTTTCCTGCTAACTCAGAAGACATGGCTGCTAAGAGCCTCAAAGCGGTTGTTCGTTTCACCATGGATTAGGATGACTGCTCTTCCTTGCCTTAGTTGCCGCACGATCTTCGAGATAGCTCCAGCTCCTCAAAGGATGAAACTGCGAGAAAAGCGTTGTGGTACGCTGTTCGTCCACCCGTTTGTGCTTTGCTGCAACCAGCCGTCGATTTGTATAGTGTTGTGAGTTTCTCATGAAGCCACCTCAACGTGCCCTTGATAGAAAGGCCAACGGGTAGGAGTAATGTGATAAAGCCCATGAATCCTCGCAGACCAGCGATACCGAGGTAATTGCACGTCGGATATTCAACTACTTTGAAGGTCTCTTTCTGCATGACATTGTCCAGGGCAGACATCTAATCTATCAAGACCTGCTGGGCTGCCTTGGGTTCTTGGCCATGTTGTCGTTGGTACTGGTGGACCTTGTCACTTCCTCTCGGTGCTCAGTCAGCCATCTTCACGCATTTGCTTTTAGGAAATGCCTGCGTTCCCTTTTCTTCAAGAACAACGCTTTCTTGATTTTGAAATCTTAGATTCAAAGAACCGCTGGTTGATGAGTCACATCGAGCAGCACACTCTATACCGTGACTGTAGAGGTCGTATAATCCTACTATGCCATACTTCCCACGATCTTCCCGCCCTCAATGATACACGTCTCCGTCCCAACAATAACCCGCATATTCTCAACATCAAATAAATAGTCTTCATCCGGCTTAACTTCCTCTTTATAGTATGGATCCGCATATGCTTTCGCAAAGTCCTCATACCTCTTCACATAGAAATCAGCCATTCCGTCGTAAGATAGCGTGCTCTGGCTGGCGAGATTCTTGAGTGCAGTTGTGGTGTGATACTGAGCGTTGTAAGCAGTTTTGTTGCTGATGCAAAGATATAACGTACTTGGGTATATTTCACTACTCCGTGTCGTTGGAGCCATGATGAGACGAGAGGTGCATGCTTCTCGGCCCAGTGCTTGTGATACTCTTCTTCTGAGATATTGGGATTTCGGTTCGCGCAGACAGTTATGCGGAGGAGATGCTCTGTTGACATGACGACTGTATAAATACAAGTGCGAGCGTGATAGGCTGGGCTGGATCAAAGAATTTCGTTGTTTCGACATGTATGCTCTAGCGATTGACGGTCAACGTAGTCGGAGTCGTACCCATGACATCATGACTCGCACCACTATTCCAGAACGACAAGTATGATTGTGCTAGATTTCGTTGTTTAAACTAGACATACGTTGCTCAGCAGAACCAACCGCCATCTACTGGTAGGGCAACACCTGTAATGAACGAACTAGCATCCGAGATCAGAAATTCGACGGTCGCCGGAATTTCCTTTTGATCCGCAGTCCTGCCCAGAGGCAGGAAACTGTAATCTACCTCCTTTCCCAGGATTTCGTAGCTGTTCCTCAGCATTGGTGTATCTACTGGACCTCTGCATATATGTCAGCCTAAATGATAAGTTTTGTTCTTATGTAGACTTACGGGCAGAAGCAATTGCACCTAATCTTCCTCGGACCCAACTCCTTCGCAGCTACTCTTGTCATACCGATTATTGCATGCTTGCTGCTCGCATATGCTAAGTTGTTGGCCGCGCCGATGAGTCCAAGGATGCTTGAGGCGTTTACTATCGAGCCGCCCTCGTTCATGTGCGGGATTTGCGCCCTCAAGCAATTCCTCAATCCAATAACATTGACTCCATAGATGAAGTCCCAGTCGTCGTCATCCACCTTTTCGATCGGTACAACATTGCTTTGCTTTCCAATAACGCCGGCCAAATTGGCACAGCCGTCGAGCTTGCCGAAGGCTTCCACGGTTCTGGATATCCAGTTCTCGACTTCTTCACGCTTTGAAACGTCGACAGCAACGGTAATGACGCTTGAGTCTGGATGTTTTGCTTTGAGCTCGTTCTCCAATTCTTTAAGGCGCTCCGTCTGGATATCCGCGAGAGAGAGTTTGGCACCTTTGCTTGCAAACAGCCGTGCAGTCTCAAGGCCCATGCCCGAGGCTGCGCCAGTGATAACAATGACTTTATCCCTGAGTGACATTGTGGAGGTTGTGAGGTAGTATGGGACAAGTAAAGAGAACCCTATATGGCGGCGAGATTCCCTACCTAAGTATTAGCACCGAGCCCCGCTTGGCACCGTGGCTATCGTGGGTAGCGCGCCATCTGCGCTACGAAGAAACAGGGGCATGTCGAAGTCTAACAAGCAGAGCATAATTGGCATGAAGCCGTGCTGACGGCAATCGGATGTGTTGACGAGACGAGCGTGGAGCAAAGCTTCCAAGTCCACCCCACTTCGGCGCTGAGCCCCATTTTGGAAGTCGCAAGAACAGCATACCGAAGCACGATTAGACAGAAGCGTTGACCGCCTTTGGAGGCCTTGAAACGGTTGCAAGCAGCCTTTGTAAGTTTCGTCCGCTTTTCTGATGGAAGCTAGAGACGTCATTCCGATTACGGAAGAACAGCGGCGCACAGATTGTGAAGCCGCAGCTCACTGTCACTAGTTTATCTGCACACCACAGGCAGGAGGTAGTCAGACAATTCTAGAATGCTTTTGATACATAAAAAATGATAGTATCATCTTGTGGTTATCCTACTAATCTGCAAAGCCTGCGCTGATTCACTGCAAGGTCTCTATCAGAGCTTGATGAGTCGGTAATTACTTGCAGCCTATTTTTCGTGGAATCATGAGAGTGTGGCATTCAAATGACTTTGAGGATTTATCTATAGAACTGACACAATGACACAGTAACTCCGCCTTGTCCAGTGATGGGTCTATGGATGACGACGGCTATAATCAAAACACCAACCTGCCTTAATGATACACCAAAGCTATTTGTCAGAGCCCTTGAATCACGGGTCGTTTCGTAGATACACGATGCTCTTCTCTGATACCAGGAAAGCAGCAGCTCATTCTTCAGTGATCAGTATGTGCTCCGTCGTGAAAGTCGTGTAGATTGCACGATGAAGCATGGTTCATTTCACCACGTGACCTAGACGAGAAGGCGTGCGGGAGCAGCTGCACTCCGGCTTCTTTATGACAAAGTGATTTACAACGACTCGCGTCATACGGCCATCCCAAGTTCTCACATATTTATATCTCAACTTGACTTCGTGTCCAACTCGACAGCTGCCTCGCCTGGCCAATTAGAACGCACATTCCACAGCGTCTCCAACATATACCGCGCATCGGCTGTAATGCACGCCACGCGGCAAAGCAGACCACCAACAGCGCCAACCGGCGAATGATTGCACGGGGATTATCTGGTGGGACCCGCGTAGTCTCTATTGTATGCAGGTGCAAGGAAGCACTCAACGTCTGCTGGAGTACTCCAAGGATCACCACAGCTTGAAATGCAACGAGCCTGGCTCCGCGTAGCCAAGCATAATGCATCAGCAGTTAAAAGTTTTCAGCTTACCCAGCATCAAATCATTCGCACGTTCTTGACACGATCATCAGAGTGTTCAGCCCGATCTCAATGCACAATGCAACGACGACGTCTCGCTAATTTTACGTTCTACTGCCCGAAAAGCTCAAACATATTCTTCGGGTGGCACACCGACCTTTGGTGGAGCCATCGCTGCACATTCCGGAAGAGCAAGAGTACTGTCACACCAAGCCGTCGCCGACATCTATTGGTCTAACCTCGACAACGGGGTTCACAGAATGTCATCACCGGATTTGCAGCCCCACACGTATCTAGTTTTGACAGACCCATCAACGATCGTTGCCAGCGTTGTTAATATGCCAGGAAACAAGCCTGCCAATTTCAAAGACCTTCATCAGCTTCACAGCTATGTCCAGCAGAAGATCACCCGTAACACCACGGGTCCAGTTGGTGAAGTGGTCATTGCGGCTTAGCGCCGGCCTAGTGTGCATGGGTCAAGATCGAGGTGAAGTTTGGAATCTTGCGTTGCGCCTCATGCTCGGCCTCAGCTTCTCTTTTTTTTTTTTGATACATATTGCACAATAGTCTGTGATTTGTCATCAAGTCGCGCCGGTAACTCAGTGGTAGAGTGTAGGATTGCAGCTCAATAGCAGTAAATCCCGAAGTCATGAGTTCGACTCTCATTCGGCGCTTGCTTTTTGGGCTGGTCAATTTCTTTTTGCAGCCCGATATATGACTAGAGATCTTGGCAGTGGCATCGCAAGAAGTTTGCTTCAGCATCGGTAAAGAGAGGGGGAAAACATTTTTGGTTGGGGGGGGGGGGGTGGCGGGGTGATAGGATTTGACCAGAGTGGTGTGAGACGGGGATTGATGGTCTGGCGACATGTCCGACGCAGACATGAATTGCCGCGATTCGACTGAAGCAAATGCATTTGCTTATATTGAGGTACATTAGACAAGTCCCGTGAGTTCATTTACAATAGGCCATGTCCATATCCTACTGCAGAAATCCAGCCACGAACTTGGCAACCTCGGACGGCTTCTCGACCATAGGCAAATGGCCCGCGCCTTCGACAACCTTGAGCTCTACACCGCTGCCAAGCTTATCCGCCATGTTCTCCTTCATCGTCTTGGGGAGCACGCCGTCTCCGGCACCAACAAGAAACGCGCCCTTGCCCTTGTACCCTGCCATCTTCTCGCGGATGTCATACTCATGCAGAGCTCTAACGCTGTCTCTGAACCCAGCCAGCGAATTCGTCTTAACGAATTGCTTCACGCGCTCGAGCTTCGGCGCCAGCTCCGCATTGTCGTAGCTTTCCTTGACGAACCACCGCCTGGTTGTGATTTCAGCAAGCTCCTCGCCTACAATCACCTCGCCGGATGACGCAGTCAGACCCTCCTTCTCCGCCATTTCGACACGCTCATTCCACGCCTTTGCATTTGTCGGCGGCGCAAAAGCGTTCGTGTCGCACCCGATGAAAGACGTGATGCGGTGGGGGTACTTCAACGCTACGTTCAGACTCGTTGCGCCACCCAGCGACACGCCAATGATGCTTGCGGTCTTCGCGCGGAGTGCGTCGATCAGCGTGATGACATCGTCGGCCAGCACGTCAACAGTAATCGGGCTGATTGAACTCTGAGGCAGCGCCTTGCGGCCGCGCGTGTTGTATCGCAGCACGCGGTATTGCGGCGCGAGAGCAAGGAAGTGCTCCACAAAGTCATCCCAAATCCCGTAGTCGACCAGGATGCTGTTGCTCAGGATGAGCAGCGGGGCGTCTGGGTCAGCACTGCCTTCGAGCCGGTAGTCCAGATCCACGCCGTCTGGTGTTGTGATCTTGCTCTCGATGACGGGGCGCTTGGACGGGGTCGTGTGCGCCGGGTACGTTTTAAATGACCCGTACTCGCTCTCCGCCGGCACGGTATCTGGTGAAGAAAGAGAAGCCAGATCGCGCTGGGCGGCGCCAAAGGTGTAGTACAGCTCGTACGTGCGGCGTTTCCGATCCTTCACAACCTCCGAGTAGATCTTCTCGCACCATTTGGTCGTCGTCGCAGCCACGAACTCGGGCCCACCGAGCCCATTCTGCGGCGCATACTCATGCAGCGCCAGAAATTCCCTCTGCAAATTGGGGTTTGCCTCAATGTCCAGATAACTCGTAACAAACCGCCTGCTGCGGCGCCAACCCGGCACCTTCTGCAGCAGCGGCACATGCTCCTCGTGATACCACTTCTTGAGCTCCTCCTCTTTGCCCTCGCCTTCCTGCAGCACAAAGCTCACGGCAATCATGACGTTCTTTACCCCCTCGCTCTCCACCTTCTGCAGGTCCGTGAAGTCAGATCCAACCCACTCACCCAGCAGATCGTACGATTTTCGGTCGACAAAGATCTGCTTCATGGTGTCGCGCTCGCGCTGCGTCTGCACAGGCGCACTGCGCAGCTTCTGGTACGGCTCGCGAGTCAGCCACTCGAGCTCGTCAAAGTCGTAGATGGCCATCCATTCTGGCTTGTCCTTGGAGCCCTGCTGAGCCTCAAGATCGGTAGCACGGTAACGGAAGCCATTGTTGCAGAAGGGCAGACGGAGGCGATTGGGGCCGTGTTCGTTCTGGTACCTGGGTGGGCGGGTTGTGAGCTGGGGCTTCGGGGAGACAATCTTGAGATGGTGTTTCGAGGACGAGAGGATGCGGCTGCGGACGAAGCGTCAACTTACCAGTCGTGGAATTGTGCGTCTGCGAGCCCTTCCTTGGGCTGCATGGTCACGTACAGGATTCCTGGGGTGGATTTGGAGGCCATGGTGATGCTCTAGCTACGCTGCTGTTGCACTCACGGTTCAACAGGTGATTTACTTATTGGCGTCTGCCTGTCGTCAAGGTCAACGTCACTGTCTGCGTCGCAAACCGAGTCGAAATCACGAAGAAGCCGCAATAACTGTTGGAATGCTGCCATCTCCGCCCACCCAACCCGGAGCTCCAAAACCGACGGAAGAACGCTTAACAAACCGATGACATCTGCCGGCTGCAAGCTCCCCACCCCACCAAAACAGCCTGCAGGGGTCAGTGCCCCGCCATGGAGGGCCCAAGTTTTACCCCTCCGCTAACTCTGCTGGTTCCGATCGGAAATGTTATGCGGAATGAGCGGCATGACGCGTTATGTTTTGTGAATAGGTGATTCGTAACTTGTGAATTTTGTTTGTGCAGTAGAGAAAGAAAAAGAGTTGGGGGCGGGGGCTGCAGAGATAGAAGGTAACTTCTGAGGTGAACTTGCGCTGAGATGTACTTTGCCCTGCTGTGTCCTGGACTGACGCGCATTGAGTGTGGCTCCCCATCAACTTGTATTTGTGTTCGATCCTGTCTTCGAGGCTCAAGCCCTCAGGGTATGATTTGGTGCCGCGCTGCTTGAAAAACTCGCTCTGCTTGACACTCCGCCTTCCTCGGCAACCAAATTCACAGCTCGCGACACGCATCTGCTCCTCCCATCAATCATACCAAATAGCATTCATGCCGAACCCCGGCTCCGGAATCTCCAGTCTCGCCACGCGTGCCAGAAACTCGTCCTGCCATCTGTAGATCTCAATCCCACCCTTCTCGTCGTCCGTCAGCGCAAGCCACTCGTCGCTCCAGGGGCACGGCGACACGGCATTCGAGTGCCCGCCAGACGTCGGTGTGGGGTTCAGGAACAGCTGACGCTCGATGGCGCCTGAGGGCGCGATCTTGAACGCGGCGATGTAGCCCGTGAGATCGAAGGAGTTGGAGCGCGAGGTGGCGAAGAGGTAGGTGCCGGATTTGTTGAGGAAGACGACGTCGGAGCGGTACATGGTGTCTTGGTTGGGGATGCCTAGGGGGGTGAGTTAGCCATGCGAACTTCATGATGTGAGGAAGTACGTGTTTACCAGGTGGGATCAAAGGAAACGTCCTGTGTGTGTACACCGGCAGCTTCGTCTGCGGGTCGATCACGTACTCGCACAGCCTGTTTCCGCCCTCCATCAGCGCATACAGGTACTGCCCGCTAGGATGCATCTCAACCCATCGGGGATGGTCCTTTGGCTGCGTTGCCTCGGTGTACCCCACGGTCTCCATTCGCCCTTCCTCGTCGATCTTCTTGTGACACCAGATGCGGTTCGCCCACATGTCTGCACTGTAGAGGTACGTCTCGCTTGGATCGAAGACCATGCCGTGGATGGCAGTCTTGTCGCAGTACTCGTAGTTCTGGATGTTCTCCTTCATGGCGCCGGTCGAATCGACCGAGAAGACATTGCCGAAGCCGGCATGATCGTAGAATGGGTTACAGTATACAGCATATGGTGCTTTCTTTGCGGGGAGGTTGAAGATGGCGCGGGTTCGAGTGTCGGCGTCGTTCGCTTTGGCTAGAGGCTGTCAGCTGGGTGGGTGTATTTGACAGCGCCAGACATACGGTGGCCACCGAGTGGATAGCTGCCTGTCTGCACAATCTGGTCTGGCGCATCGACGCGGAATGAGGTCCATTTCTTCATGGACGAGCCGTAGATATTCTTCCGCTGGTGCTGCCGCAACGGTCAGCCATTGAGCTCTGCACTGCTTTTCAAACGCAACATACGTCAAAGGCCATCCAACTGATGGGCTCATCATGCGGAATCTCGGTCTTCTTGACCAATTCCAGCTTCAGTGTCTCGGTGTCGAAGGACACGGTGATGATAACGCCAGGCTTCACCCACGTGCCACACATCAAGTGGTGCTTCGTCATGTTGGCTGCAGATGTATGGAACCTCGAGACGTGTGCGTATCTCGAAGATAACCTGGAGATGCGTGCGAGCATCATCCGTCCACAAAATGTCCCAGCCCTCGCGCATCTCGACTGACGCCAAACATCCGCGCCGTGGGCCGAGGAGGGGCGCACAAGGCCGAAAGCTGTGGAAGAACATTCAACCGGCTCGGGCTGAGATATTTTCCACCGCAACGGCCAATGTCTGCCTTCTTATTGGATGATACGAATTGCGGGGCACCGCAACGTCCGGCACTGGTGCAGCTTCGCGCCATCTGTCGCGTACCAGAGCTTCACAGCCGGGCGCTCTGCCGCAGCTTCGAGAACCCAGCTGATCGCCTGATGCCCCGGCTAGAGGCGCGGTCATTGTCAATTCTGCTAGTCTGGTTGGCCTGCAATGGCACATATAAGAGTGTTCCCCGGAGTGTGTGAGGTTCATTCGCCTCCAACCCATCCATCCCTACACCGTTGAGACCTGAAGTTTTGTAAATACACACCCCACACAATGGCTTCCGCACCCACATATCAGGACGGCCAGCAGGCTGAGCACCGCTTCGACCCCAACTTCACTGATGCTGTCATCAACGCCATCGGCCCCAAGGTCGACGACAGGACTCGCTTCGTCATGGGCAAGCTGATCCGCCACCTGCACGACTTCATCCGCGAGGTTGAGCTCACCAACGAGGAGTGGTTTGAGGGTGTCCGCTTCGTCAACTCGATCGGCAAGACCACCACGTCCTCAAGGAACGAGGCCCACCGCATCTCCGACGTTCTGGGCGTAGAGTCGTAAGTACCGAGTTCTGTTCCGCAAACAGCACCAAACCCTGGTCTAACCAACACCACCAGGCTGGTCGACGAGATCGCCCACAAGCACATCAACGAGTCGGGCGAGGCCCCCACATCGAGCACCATCCTCGGCCCCTTCTGGTCGCCGCACTCCCCCTTCCGCGAGCTCGGTGACTCCATCATCACGGACCCGCACCCCGACGGCCAGGTAACCCTCATGCACGGCGTGGTTCGCGACCTCGACACCAAGAAGGGCATCCCCAACGCTGTTATCGACATCTGGCAAGCCAGCGCCAACGGCAAGTACGACTTCCAGGATCAGGAGAACCAGAAGCCCAACAACCTGCGCGGCAAGTTCACTACCAACGAGAACGGCGAGTACTGGTACTACTGCTACAAGCCCACTGCGTACTCGCTGCCCATGGACGGTGCGGCAGGCCAGCTGTTCAAGACGCTGGACCGCCACCCCTTCCGCCCCGCCCACATCCACTTGATGGTCACGGCCGAGGGCTTCAAGCCGCTGATCACGCAGCTGTACCCTCGTGACGACCAGTGGGTGCAGAACGACACCGTGTTCGCGGTCAAGGACGACCTGCTGCTGGACTTTGAGCCCAGCAAGGACGACAAGGCCAAGTACGACCTCACATACAACGTCACGCTTGCGCCGACAGGCAAGAAGACAGGCCGTCTGGAGGGTATCCCCAGGCTGCCGAACGTGTTCGATGAGCAGAGCCGGTTGTAGTTGACATTGAGATTGCATGGCGTTTGGACTTCACGATTGGGGTATTCGTAAATAGCGGATATTAGCGTTGGTAAAAGCATTCTTCGGCTCTTGTATATATGGACGAATCGCATTGTATACACAACTTTGATGAATCGCATTGTATACACAACTTTGATACTGCGAGCCAGTGATTGGGAATGGGGATGGGAAAACCATTTCCCAGTGCCGAAGCCGCTTCCACCAGGGACATATAAACCTGTGTTTGCCCCTCTTTCTGTTCCTCATGTCCTCCTCCATCCTCGCCCACACAACTATCAACCCCACCCGTCTCGTTCCAACCCGCCTTGTCGTACCCCTCGCACACCACACACGCCGCCTCTCCACAACGCCAAAACACACCATGCGCGTCCCCTACGCCCCCAACACAGCCCCCACCCCTGAAGCCCAAGCAGTCTACGACCGCATCGCGGCCCGCCGGCACCCGCGCCCGCTCATCCCGCTGGACCTCGCGCTCCTCCACAACCCCTCCGTGGCAGACGGCTGGTCGTCCTTCATCGGCGCAATCCGCACCAAGACCAGCGTGCCGGACACCCTCAAGGAGCTGGCAATCTCGCGCATTGCGGCGCTGAACGGCGCGGTGCACGAGTGGGATGTGCACGCCGGGCTGGCGCTGAAAGCCGGCGTGAGCAAGGAGGTTATGGAGGTTGTTTTGTCGCTGCCATTTACGGGCCGAGGAGGAGAGCAGAGCGGGAAGGATGGGTTGCAGGTGCTGAGTAGAGAGGAGCAAGCCGTGCTACGGTACACGGATCAGATGACCGTTGGGGTGCATGTTGAAGACGGCGTGGCGGAGGAGCTGAAGGAGGTCCTGGGCGATACGAAGACGGTGGAGATGACGGCGACGGTGGCGGCGTATAATTGCGTCAGCAGATTTTTGGTTGCGTTGGACGTGGGCGAGTGTAATGGGAGGGGATTGAAGAGCGTGGAGGAGTTGGCGGCTGGTGGGGGGCATTAGGTGGTCATTAGGGGGTTGTGAGGGAGGTTGAGGTCGCAGGTAGAAGGGAATGAGAGAGAGACTACTGGATACTTGCTGTTGAGTTGGGCTGAGGTGGAAGAGTGCGGATAGAGGGTTTTACTGTAGCATGTCACCGAGCAGCTTGGATACAGAAGCGACGAATGGAGATAAAGACTCGTACAGTGCCGATTGATGCAATTGGCGTTCTCGTTCTACATGGGTACCCGCAGGGCTCCTTCGTGTACAGTCTCTCTCCGTTTTTTAAAGCATCATTGCATCTCGACCCCTGATGCCTCTCCTCTCTGTTGATCGTTAATTTTGGGCGATGTTTGAAAGCGGAACGAAGCCGCCTGATCCATATGGAAACCTAGACCACTACAGTATAGCAATGATAGTATCTAGATATTCCGTTCCAGATATACTAACGCGCGATCATCTGAACAGCATGTGGCGAGATTATAGGGGCTCAATGGCAGCTAGGAGTGATGTAGTGGACACGTGATGAGAGGCAAGACGTGAGCCCAGTACAACAACAATACGTACAGGGACGAGCAGCAAGGACTACATTTGTCACTACAGCATCGCATCGCAGTGTATGAGGCTTGCAAGCGCACGGTTCTCGGTGTTTGCAATGGAAGCAGCAACAACGCAAACTTTTCTCCTTCTGTTGTCCACTTCCAGTAACATGTTTGAGCGCCGCATTTCCGCCTTCCCCATCCGTGCATCCCCACAAATCAGGGTCGCCTCGGCTGAGCGCTTGAGCCGCTGTTCTCCGCTCACATCGCCCTGCACGACTACATTTTCTCTCTCCTGTACTGTGCCCTCCCTTCACACACACACACACACACACACAAAACACTCACAATGGCAGCCCTCGCACCCCGCCTCCTGACACGCTCCCTGCGGCGCGCACCACGCGTGGCTGCACTCACCAGCATCCGCCACGCCTCGACCAAACACCCCGTCAACTTCACGCCGCCGACACAGTCCGACCTCGACGAGCTGCGCGAAAGTGTCCAGGACTTTGCGCGCCGCGAGATCCCCGAGGAGGTCGCTGCCAGGACGGACCGCGAGAATGCGTTCCCCAACGACATGTGGCAGAAGTTTGGCGAGGCGGGCTTCCTCGGCATCACGGCCAGCGAGGAGTACGGCGGCCTGGCCATGGGCTACCAGGCGCACTGCGTTGTCATGGAGGAGCTGAGCCGCGCGAGCGGGAGCATTGGGCTCAGCTACGCCGCGCACAGCCAGCTGTGCGTCAACCAGCTCATGCTGAACGGGAATGAGGCCCAGAAGAAGAAGTATCTGCCTGGGCTGATTAGCGGGGAGCGGATTGGCGGGCTGGCGATGAGCGAGCACTCGGCAGGGAGCGATGTGGTCAGCATGAAGACGACGGCGAAGAAGGTCGATGGCGGCTATCTGTTGAACGGCACCAAGATGTGGATCACTAACGTAAGCACACTGCTCCCGCTCCTGTTGTTGCAGGCCAATTGACTCTCACCAGGGCCCGGACGCACACACCATTGTCGTCTATGCCAAAACCGAGCCCGACGCTGCCTCCAAGGGCATTACGGCCTTCATCGTCGACACAGCCACAACCGGCTTCTCCGTCGCCAACAAGCTCGACAAGCTGGGCATGCGCGGCTCCAACACGGGCGAGCTCGTCTTCGAAGACGTCTTCGTGCCCGAGGAGAACATGCTGGGCCCGCTGAACCGCGGCGTGCGCGTGCTAATGGAGGGCCTGGACCTGGAGCGTCTGGTGCTGTCCGCCGGCCCTCTGGGCCTCATGCAAGCCTCCCTCGACAACGCCCTGCCCTACACCCACCAGCGCAAACAGTTCGGCACCCCAATCGCGCACAACCAGCTCGTCCAGGGCAAGCTCGCAGACATGTACACCAAGTACCGCGCCAGTGCTGCGTTCACGTACAGCGTGGCGCGGGCGGTCGACGAGTCGCACGCGGATCCTGTCATCAAGACGCAGGACTGCGCGGGCGCGATTCTGTATGCAGCGGAGCGGGCGAGCGAGGTGGCGGCTGATGCGGTGCAGCTCATGGGCGGCATGGGGTACATGAACGAGGTGCCCGTTGGGAGGATTCTGCGAGATGCGAAGTTGTACGAGATTGGCGCGGGGACGAGCGAGGTGAGGCGCATGGTCATCGGGAGGGCGTTCAACAAGGAGTGGAAGCAGGAGATATAGGATGCGGGGCAAAGAGGAGCGAATTGAAGAGACTGAAGGGAATGAGGCGTTTAAAAGCGACGATGGAATGATGCAGTTAAAATCTAGAGCGTGTACATAAGGAACAATTGCAATTTGATCAGGAACAACCACCATACGCCAGGCCACCGGCTACACCTACTTCTACCATCAGCTCACGACCAGCGAGCGCGGCTGGAGCGGTGTGGAAGAGTACAGCAGCGCAGTGGAGGGTCAAACAAAAGTAGCTATAGCCAAGCTCGACAGCGTGAAAGGTGGGTGGTGTGCTGTGTATCAGGGTTGGACAATCTCATGGGTTCTGATGGTTCGAAGAGAGTAATCGCCTGCGCCAGCATTCAACTACACAAGTCGTGCCTTTGCGATGCGAGGTGGAGGAGACGGAACTGTGAGTTGTGCTGGTCGTAGATCAACTCGCAGGGGCGGTGTTCAGCCCTGCTGACAAAGCCGGTGACGTGCGTGGGGTCGGTAAGGCTGAGGGGCGCCTCGTGGCCGACGTGCAGCCGAACAAAAAAGTCGTCGACAGAAGCGCAGCAGCATTTCTAAGCAGCGCCACGCATAAAAGAGCTTCGCGAGCAGCAGAGCGCGCACAGCACCGTCAGACAGACAGCACGAATATACAGAAAGCAAAAATGTCGGCGCAACAGCCCCACGACGAGCCCGACCTCGACTACCACGACGAAGACAACGTGCTCGACGCCGACGAAGCAGAGGAGATTGTCGAAGATGACGGCGACGTGCCCATGGACAGCGACGACGAGGGCGACGACGAGGTGCAGATGGAGATCAACCTGCAGAACGACTCGGTCACGCACTTTGACGAGCACAAGGACTCGATCTTCTGCATAGCCCAGCACCCCGTGCACCCAGAGATCATCGCCACGGGCGGCGGCGACGACATTGGCTACATTGTCGACATCACGGCCGTGCCCGAGACGACGCAGGCCGGCGAGCGCGAGGGCCTGAAGAGCATCTTCAAGCTCGAGGGCCACACGGACTCGATCAACGCCGTCGCCTTCTCGCAGCCCAAGGGCCAGTTCGTGGCCACGGCCGGGCTCGACGGCAAGCTGCGCGTCTGGCAGGGCGTGCCGGACGGCAAGAAGTGGAAGTTCCTGGCCGAGGCCAGCGAGGTCGAGGAGATTAGCTGGCTGGCGCCCAACCCCTCGCCCGCGCACCCCAACGTCGTCGCCCTCGGCGCCAGCGACGGCTCCGTCTGGGTCTACCAGCTCTCCACCGACAAGGGCAACGAGCTCCAGGTGCTCCAGGCCTTCTACCTGCACACCGAGTCGTGCACCGCCGGCTCGTGGACGCCGGACGGCGCCCTGCTGGCCACCGTCAGCGAGGACAGCAGTCTCTACGTGTGGGACGTGTTCGGCGACGCCGCATCGCAGGGCCTCATCGACGCCTCGGCGCAGACCGTCGTCGGCCTCACGGGGCTCGACGAGCGCTTCCTCGTCCAGGGCGGCCTGTACAGCATCGGCATCCCGCCCACGGGCTCGTTTGTTGCCGTCGGCGGGCCCGAGGGCCAGATCCGCATCGTGGGCCTGCCGCGCCTCTCCTCGGAGCAGCCCTCGACCTCGTCGTCGGGCGCCGGCGCCGCGGCCAAAGCAGGCGGCTCCAAGCAGGCGCCCGCAAAGGGCTCGTCCGCCTCGGCCGGCCAGACGGGCCAGATCCTCGCCTCGCTGCAGGCCGGCTCCGACAACGTCGAGACCTTCTCCTTCACCTCGGCGCCGCTCACGCTCATGGCCGCCGGCAACGTCGACGGCTCCATCACCCTCTTCGACACGGCGCACCGCTTTGCCGTGCGCCGGCGCATCGAGGACGCCCACGCCGACGACGACTCTCCCCAGGCCGTGGTGAAGCTGGAGTTTGTGCGGAGACAAGGCGCGGCGGGCGCGCTGCTGACCAGCGCAGGGTACGACGGCGTGGTGCGGCGGTGGGATGCGCGCGGCGGGACGACGGCGGCGAATCGCGGGCTCGTGGGCGAGTGGAAGGGGCATAGGGGAGGCGGCGAAGGGGGAGGAATCATGGCCTTTGTGCAGGGTGGCGGCGAGGTGGTCGTCACGGCGGGCGACGACCACGTCGTGTTGGTGTTTGACGCGCCCTTGAGCCAGTAGCCATTGCGTCGTTTGTTCTTTTGTTTCGATTCAAGCAGCAGCAGTGAAAATACCTCTTCCTTCACATATACGCATCGACAGGACTGTCTGATTTACGTACACTCATCGACAAGACTCGATTTACACACGCATCGACAAGACTCTGATTTACACACGCATCGACAAGACTCTGATTGACACACTCATCGACAAGACTGTCTTACGATTACATATACACGCATCGACAAGACTCTCATTACATACACGCATCGACAAGACTCTAATTTACACACTCATCGACAAGACTCTGATTTACACACGCATCGACAGGACTCTGATTCACATGCACTTGTTGACAAGACTTAATTTACATACACGCATCGACAAGACTGGCGTGCAGTTCAAATAATACGTCACCCGCCAAGTACATCTACAGCTTGCTCCCGGCCTTCCTCCGCTTCTCCTTCTCGCGATCCCTCAAGAACCGCCGGAGAATCTTGCCCGACGGACTCTTGGGAATCTCATCGATAAACTCGACCCCGCCCGTGATCCACTTGTACCTTGCCTTGGTCTTCTCGACGTGCTTCTGGATGTCGCGTGCAATCGTCCTGTCGCTCTCCTCCAGCCCGACGCGCGGCGACTTGACCACGAACGCCTTGGGCACTTCGCCGGCGTCGTCGTCGGGGATCTGGATCACGGCGCAGTCGTTGACGGCGGGGTGGGTGAGCAGGTGGGCTTCGAGCTCTGCGGGGGCGACCTGGTGGCCCTGGGCCGTGTCAGTGTTGGGTGGTCGTTTGCTGGCGGTTTGATGGAACGGTGTGTATGGTTTTGGAGAAAGAGAAAGAAGAGAAAGAAGGAAAGAAGAGAAGACAAGAGAAGAGAAAGAAGGAAAGAAAGAGACGTACCTTGACTTTGATCAGCTCCTTGATGCGGTCCACGATAAACACATGCTCGTGCCCGTTCGGGCTCTTGCGCACCACGGCCTCGTCGCCCGTGCGCATCCACCCGTCCTGGAACGTCTCCGTGTTCGCCTTGTCGTTGTTCAGGTAGCCCAGCACCACAGCCGGAGAGCGCACGAGCAGCTCGCCCGGCTGGTCGTACCCGGCGACCTCGTTGCCCTCGATGGTGACAATCTTGCACTCGATGCCCGGCAGGATGGAGCCCGACGACCCAAACCAAATGTCCGCCGGCGACGTCGACGTCACCACCGTGCACGTCTCGGTGAGGCCGTAGCCCTGCCGGATCGCCCAGTGCGGGAAGATGGCCTGCAGGTCCTCGGCCGTCTCCTTGCCCAGCGGCGCGGCGCCCGTGAACAGCGACCACACGGAGCTGAGGTCGTACTTGGCCAGCAGCGGCTTGTTCTTGGTCATGAGGATGATGATTGGCGGCACGAGGAAGAGCGTGTTGATCTTGTAGTCCTGGATGGCCTGGAGCGTCGTCTGGAAGTCGAACTTCGGCAGCACGATGACCCCGTCGCCGCGGTAGACGGACGCGTGGCAGATGACGACCAGGCCGTAGATGTGCGACATGGGCAGCAGGCCCAGCACGTGCTCGGTGTAGTCGGACTGGTTGCGCAGGTCCTTGATGATGGTGTCGCGGTAGGGCTTCTCAAAGGTGCCGATTTGCACTGCAGCCGTTGTTAGCAAGGGCGTGACAACCCAGTCCGTGACCACGTACTGGTGTTGGCGATGACGTTGCGGTGCGAGATCATGACGCCCTTGGGCAGTCCAGAGGTGCCGCTGGAGTAGCAGAGGAACGCCGCCCTCTTCGCGCCATCGCCCTCGTTCCAGTCCAGCTTCTCCAGCCGCTCCAGCTCCCTCCCCTCCCGGATGAAATCATCCACCGTCTTCTTCCCGCTCGGCGCGCCCTTGCCGCCCGTGAACACCGCGGGCAGGTCGAGGATGTAGATCCTCTCCTCGGGAATCCCGCTGTTGCGCGCCGCCTGCCGCGCCGTCTCCAGCAGCGGGACGCACGTGAACAGCGCCTTGGCCTTTGAGTTCTTCAGCTGGTACTCGAGCTCCGCGGCGCTGTACGCGGCATTGGCGGGGCTCTGGACGCCGCCGAGGCGGTGCGTGGCCCACGCCAGCGGCAGCGTGTCGAGCGTGTTGACCGAGAAGACGGCAATGACCTTGTCCCACTCGGACCCCTGGTTGGGATGGAACCCCAGTTCCTTGGCCAGGCCGCGCGCGAGGAAGTCGACACGCTCACGCACCTCCAACGACGTGTAGGTTTTGCCCGTCAGCCCGCACGTGAACGGGTTGTGCGAGTAGCCCAGCGGGTGGCGCCCGTAGTGCTCTTCCAGCATGAAGTCGCAGATGGGGACGGAGGCCGGCGGGTCGAAGGGGAGCTTGGGCACCCACGCGGGCGGAGTGAAGGGCATGGTGGGCGCGGTTGCGGTACGTCGCCACCAATGTTGCAGTGTCCTGTCCCTATATATACCGTCTGTCCCTGTATATACCGTGTGCGTTTTGGACCACCGGCGGGTATGCAGAGGGGAGCGCAGGGGATGGCCTGGCCGATTGTTGGCCGGGAGCGTCTTCTTAAGCTGGCAGCTGTTGCGATGGCACGGCTTCCACACTCATCCGACGCCATGCTTCCCCACAGAAGCTCCGAGTCTGGGGCTGGGGTAAGTAGCCGAGGCTTTTAGAGCCTTACAGGGGCTGGCCACGTCGGGTCCGGGACGACGTTAGTAATCCGCTGTACCGTTAGAAATGTCCATGCGCCTTACCTACTCCAGCCCACCGATGTAGACAGGGTAGGCATGTAGGCCCAATCAGCCTTTTGGAGCGGCCACAGCATAGCGATCTGGTCGTTTCAAACATGTGCTAACTAAACTAAGTCATCTGGTTCTGTAAACACCCAACGCAACAGGCTTCCCTTCCGCTGTAGTCTGCGATCGGCAGTGCTGGATGGGGTTTGCCGGTGCGAGCCTTCTCCGAGCTTGAGCGCAGTGCGGAACCATGGCGGAATGAATGTCGTCTTGGCTGTGCGCTTGACTCGAGCACCAAGTGTATCATCGACCGTGCAATCGACTAGAGGTACTCCACCACCGTGAAAACACAAAATGAGACAAGGAAACGACACCGACACCGGGTGCAGTTGTGGTCGCTGCACGAGCTCGATCCTGCAGCCCAGACGCTTTACGCGGGTTCGGCGCGTCACGGCCGCCCCGACTGCGCAGGTGGTTGACCGTCCTCACTTCACCACCGCCAGCAGCCCGCCTTCACCTTCCAAGTCATGATATGAAAGCTCGAGTGGCTGTTTCTGCGTTGCAAAGCCTTTCGGCATCGTCTATTGAAGTCGAGTCCTACTTTGTGCCTTCAGCCTTGTCCCCGCAATTTCAGTCCCCCACTTGACGACGTTGTGTCGCTTTCAATTCTATCTATTCGTTCTCTTAGACGCTCGTTGTAATTTTGTAGTCGTCCAAATCAATCACATCCACTGTTCTGGGAAGGAAGGAAACTGACAATGTGTGCCTCAAAACGCAAATGGCAGTCGACGGACTCGGCCATTGCGGACATGTCAGGCGAGGACTTGACGTCGATAGAACGCAACATCCAGAACGCCAACCAGCAAGAACATGCGATCGGCTCACAGCAGGCGAACAGGTGCAGCAGTGGGTGCTCCACAGAAACACTCGGACTCAAAGCTCGCGATTTCGGAACCGCTGCCTCCTTGCGTCCATGTCGGTCTCAAACAACACCTTCACCCATAGCGCCCAAAGAAGCACCGCAGAAGCGCAGAAAAGTCGTCAAGGATGATTCTAACGACATGCCTGCCGCAGGGGCAAGCCAAGAGCCTGATAAAGAGGTGGCTCCGCTTTCCCTCGCTTCTGAAGTGAAAGAAACCCCCGTGGAGCGCGAAATAACGCCTGACCAAGATAAGGCTGTCGCAGCGCTACCTTCTCCTCCGAAGACCTTGGAGAAGACCATTTTAAGAAGCCCTCTCCAGCTGTCGCTCCGCAGATCGGCTCGTGATCGACGCCCCATAGAGCATTTACAGGATTTTTCGATTGAAGCCGCGACACCCTGCAAGAAGAAGCCCAGAAAAAAGACTGTTGGTCTGACTGAAAGCCAAAAGGAGACAGTGCGGGACCGCAAGTCTTGTATCGTCCGTCTGCGTGTGCCATTGGCGGTTATCGCGCAGCAACAAGGCCAGTCGATGTCTCTTACGGGATCGTTCAGCCTCCGGAGAAAGGGCAGTGACCATGACTTGGACGACTCGCAAGTCTCTGCAAAAGAGGTCAGCGATGCTCATACCAAGACCAGACGACTGCTGACATAAAAGTCCAGGCTCCGAGCTTTCATGACCATGGCCCAGAAGCATTCGCGCAACCACAGCCAAGGCCAATACTGGCAAGCAGCCAGGACTTTGATTCTTCACAGCCGGCGCCTAATGACAACAATTTGACCTCTTATGCTGCAGTCCAGTTACAGGAGTACTTCCAAACCAGCAGCAGCTTGCCCAGAGAGCGCATCAGTATGTCTAGTTGGATCTCGAGGCAAGACCAACCACCACCTTTGACACCTGACATATCCCCGCAGCGACATGGTGACGTCGTCTCAGCACGAGGTCATGCTGATGACTCGTGGCAAACGCAACCCACTGTGCCTTTGAGTCGGCCGCAGAGTATGTCTTCCTCGCTGCTGGCCCGTCAACCCACTCACTGCATCCAGGCTTCCATCTTCCGAGCGATGACGCAGCGTCTACATTTTTCCACGCATCGCAAGCCACAACAGTCGATGAGACGGCGAACCAATTCCCCTCGTCCGAACAAACACTGAGCAAGCAAGACCTGCACGTTATCGCCGATCAGTTGTTCGAAAATCGTACTTATGGAACGCCAAAGCCAGAGCCTGTTGGCCAGCCGCCAGTCTGGGCCGATGCACGCATGGATCTCTGCGAGACTCTTCATTACTTCCGCAGCTATCAGGGTGCCTGCCACTCCACCGGTGGCTTCGTCCGAGGATTCATGTTTGACAAAGTCGCTCATCCACGCGACTACACCGATAGCAACGTAGTTATTGCACGGGCTGGCGGAGGGCAAACCAGAGACAAGGATTCTGGTGAGCTGAAGGCCACCGGAGACCAGGTTGAGGGCACAGTCTCGCAGAATCTGCGGAATTGTATGCTTCATTACAATCCAGTGGTCATCATCACGGGCATCAACAACCCGCACATGCCCTCGCAACCCCCGCACCAGTACTGCGTGCTCGACTACTTCAAGCCAACCCACATCTGGAGTGAGAAAAGCGACGGCAGCACGATTGTGCGGTACCGCTTCGAGAAACTCAACGCGCGGAAGGACTCGTGGTGGCGCGCAAAAGACGTCGAAGACCCAGTCCAACTCGGCTCACTCCCGCCGCCGTTCAGCAAAGCTTGCGGCACCTGCGCACATGAGTCGCCGCAGATCTACCTCAACGGCTGGATGTGTCTGCAACCTACCTGCGGCTCTTTCTGGCTCATCTTCCCCTCCAGCACTGACTACCTCTGTGGCAGCCAGCCTTTCGAGCCCGATGAAGGATCGTTGGTCTACGACCCGCGCTTCCTCAAATCCCACACCCCCTGGCCCAACGACTCGCACACCTGCCCGCTGACCTTCACCTCTGCAACAACCTCCTCCCTCGCTATGCCAGGCGAAGACACATCTGAAGCCTTTACCCGCGGTGTCGTCTGCCCCTGCTGCAAGCGTTGCGTCCCGCGCCTCTCCTGGACTGGGTGGGAGTGTCCTTGCGGCTGGACCAGACGCCCAACTCATACCCTCATCCCCGCGCTGTCGACGCGTGAGTCCCTCTGGCCTCTTTCGGACGCTTACACAGCCTCGCGTGACACGCATTCACCGCTCGTGAGCGTGCATGTTGACTTTGCACATGGGTACCGCGTGAATGCATACACACTGCCCGGCATTGACGGCTACGTGGTGCACATGATCGCTAACGCGAGTGTGGTTGCCGAAAAAGGGGGCCCAGATGATATGTTTGAGGTGTTACAGCGGGAGGACATCGGGCTAAGACGACGGCCGATGGAAGGCGGCATGTTAAAGGGCGGGATGTACACGAGGCACTTCTGTGTGAACTACGGGATTCCGTACAAGTTCATCGCGGCGACGGAGTCACACCCCTTCCCAGCGCCTCCCCATCCGATCACCACGGCGAGAGAACGATTAGACTGGGCGGCGCGGTTTGCTCTGTCTCAACTACATTACAGTTTCTCCGCCTCATCACACTCTCCCTCCACAACAAACACGCTACCATCTTCACCCTCGTCCTCGGCTCCTGACTTCTCTCTCTCTCCCCATCTCGCTACTTACGTCACCCATCCCTTCAACGAGGTCCTGGCCCTTGGCTACTTTGAATCCCAACGCATCTCGTACCACGACGACGGCGAATCCGGGCTGGGCCCCACAATCGCGACGCTCTCCCTCGGGTCTCCCGGGGTCATGAAACTGCGCTTGAAAGCAAAACACCACCTCGGCGTCTCCAATGCCGGAGTGTACACTGACGCGCCCCCACTGCCCGGCTGCGTCGCCCACGCCGCCCGCCTGGCGCTCGTCCAGGAGCTGGCGCTGCTCAAACGAAGCAGCGCGCCCACGGCGTACAGACAGCGGCTCAAGGAGATACCGAGGGAGTTGGGACTCCGGCGCTCGGGAAGCGCGCGGGATGTGCTAACGTTGAGGCTGGGGCATGGAGATGTGGTAGTTATGCATGGGAAGGCAGTGCAGCGATATTATGAGCATGCGGTTGAGCATACGGGCAAGTTGCGGTTCGCGCTTACGTCGAGGTATATAGACCCAGGATCTGTCGCTGCGGCAGATCGACCAGTAGATAATGCTAATTCCGATAAAGAGGTGGAGAGCGCCGAGCGGGAGGTGCAAGAAGATGCAAGAAGATAGAAGTCTAACGCGGCGAATAAAAGAGCATGCACAGCAACGTGTGCAATACCGGTACCACCACGAAACAAAACTCCTACTGCTCCCTCCCTCTAGCAACAGCAAGCCCTCCATCCCCCCACCACAACACCCCCTCCTATCCGCGTTTTCACCCTCGTGTTCGCTACCTCACTCCCACCCTACTCCCACCAGTATAGTGCAGGTACCCCTGTCACGGTACCGCCACGGCCCAAGCTAGCCTAACGGTCTCTTCCCAACACGGCAATTTCCCTCAGCTACCATCGAACGCAGATGCACCCTGGTCCTGGTCGTCCAACGGCCGCAACAACGGTAACGGTCGCTTGGTGGATGCCAGACTGCATGGGTATTTCGCAGTGAATGCGATTGGGCTCATGCGCTGATGCAATGCAAGTGGAGAGACGGGTTTGGATTTGGGGGTGTTTGTGGGGAGGTTCAGCGAGGCGAGTGGGAGGAGCAGGCGAGTCTTGTTGGTGTCACGATGTGGATGGAGAGGTCAGCGTGAAATGTTGTTTGCGCTCGTGGGACGGCTTAGCTGTGTGTGTGTGTCGCAAAACAGGTGTGATGTCAATGTAGACAAGAATGGCTGGTTATGCTTATGCATGGAATGGACAAACCACTACCACCTCTCTCCTGGTCTTCTTCTGTGTAAAGCACCAGTGCACAACGTTGGGTCTTGCCACGTCAAGCTGCACTCACACCCTCATCCCACCCCTCCGCATACTCCCCTCCTCAGTCCCCGCACTCTTCTCCCACCCGTCTTTCTCCCTCCTGCCGAGTGCACGCCTCAGAATCCACTCCTTCGCCGTAACCTCCTCCTCCTTGTCTACACCCTCCTCTTCGCTTCCTACCAAACTCTTAAGGACAACATCATCCTCCGGCCGCGAGAAATACACCAAACTCCACCTCACCGCCTCCTTCTGAGCTCCAGGCGGCGCCACAACGCGGTGGATGTTGCTCCTCAACAGCCCGTCTGAGAACTTGACCAGTGCGTCGCCGAGGTTGATGATGCAGTGGCCAGGGAGGGGGCGAACGTAGCACCAGCCGTCCTGACAGAGTTGCATCTCCCTCTCGCTCGTCGGGAGCTCATGCTGGATGCCGTTCTCGCTGGGGTCTGTATTGTTCGCCGACAATGGTGTTTCTGGCTGCATGCCCTCCGGCAACCTAACCTGCAGTCCCCCCAGGCGATTAAACAGCACAGTCACGCTACCAAAATCCGTATGCTCACCCAGACTCACCCTCTCGGCACCGACATGCTGCGGCGGCGCGCGAACAAACCGCACCTGGTCGCCGCTGCGCGCCCTCAGGCGGTGTTTCCCCAGCAATCCCCCCTCGCCTCGCACCCGCGCCGTGAGCTGCAACCGCTGCTGCAACAGTCGCAGCACCACCGCGCACACCGCATGGCCCCTCTCCACGAAACCCCTCAACACCCGCCTTTCTGCCTCCCCATCCAGACACGCCGGGACCGGCAACTTCTCCTCGTCCCCTGCACCGACAACATCCATCACCGCATCCTTCCCCACGTTGAAAAACTCATTCCCGTCCCTCCCCCCTTTGGCATCCACAAACCCCTTTCCAAACCCCTTATACCCCATGTAGCTCCCTCGATCCTTGAAATCGTACTTCTCCTTTTCCTGCAGCGGGAGGTCGAAAAACCGCGGCATGAGGGTGAACAGCTCCGCGGACGAGGAGAGGAGCGAGGAGCCGGCTGTGCCGTCGAGGGAGAGATAGAAGAAACCGAGGGACTGGCAGGCGGCCCAGCAGCGGGATTCTTCGAGGGTGTCGTGGGCGAGGAGTTTGGTGAGGGAGATGCGCAGGAGTGGTGCAGTGGGGATGTTGGATGGGAAGGCGGGGAGGGGTGTGGTGGAATCCTGTGGATTGGGGGAAGGTGAGTGGTCGGAATGCGGCATGGTGGATTGGAGTTGTCTGAAAGGTCCAAGGCGAGGGTTGAAAGGGCTGTTTCGTAGAGAGGTATTAGATAGATACTGTTCTGACAGTTTAGATCAAAGGCCCAGAACAATGCTTGATGCACAGCTCAAGTGGGACGCAGTTAGTATTCGTGTGTACGGCTCGAATCAAAGATTCAAAGGGCTGCTTGTATTATATGCTCGTGACATAGCGGGTGGGCCGAGGTGGACCGTGGCTGCAGGTGCGGGAGCTACTGAAAACGCGGGGTAGTCGGATGAGAACAGGCACACGACACGATAACAACACAGGTAGGAGACACTCATTTCATTACTATCCACAGATGTCGCCAAAGATCATGCTCATACCCGAACCAAGCAGCACTTGCTTAGGCGCGAGGCTGAGCCCTGCCCAAGGTAGTACGCCAGCCAAGCAATGAACACCAGTTATAAACACAAGTCAAGACCGGAACGAACTCCCAATGCCTCATTATACATGTTGACCTGGAGGAGTCAATGAAAGTTTGGTCGTACGTCGTGAACGAGACTAACCATATGTCGCTTACAGCCTGGAGCCGTGGACGACCTTGTAGTCGACAGCCATCTCGAGACCGTCGTCGTTGATGACAAGGATGCGGACGGAGCCGCGGCCGTTGTCGAAGGACTCGGCGAGGCGCTGCGAAAGACCGCTCTGGTCAAGGACGGGGAGACCCTGCTTGACATCGCCAGTCTCGGTCATGGCAACGACACGGCCATCCTCACGGATGTCGAGAACGCGGTACTGCTTGAAGACAGGGCCGAGCATGTTCTGGACAACGACGGACGGGGCCGGGTTGGAGATGAAGCTGGACTCCTCGTGCAGCTGCTTGGTGAACAGGTCAACACCGAGGTAGCGGTGCTGGCCGGTCTGCGAGGAGGTGGTGATGCGGATGACCTGGCAAGGGCGGCCCTGGAGGATCAGGAGATCGCCAATGCGGATGTGGTGGCAGGGGATGGTGATGGTGTTGGCGGAAGCCATCTTGCGTGCGGTCGCGGGGGCGGCGGGAACGTAAGGAGTAGGAGTGTAAGGGATGACTGCGGGGCGGGGCCTCTGGACAGGAGCTCCGGACGAGACGGGGCGGCTGGGAAGAGGGGCGGGGGCGGCAGAGACGTGCGAAGGAGCTGCGTGCGAGGGAGCGGGGGCAGCAGAGACGCGAGAAGGAGCACTGGACGAGTACTTCTCCTTGACGATGATCTCTTCCTTGTCGTCGGAGTACTTGCTTCCGGCGAACGAGTCGGAGTGGTGGTGGTGGTGGCGGTGAGGGTGGATGGGGTGGGCTACACGCTCAGCGACCTTGTGGGCGACCTTGTGTGCGGCGTTGTGGGCGGCGTCACGGAACGAGTGGTATTGACCTTCGTTGTCGTAATATCCCATGGACAGACGGTGACGCTTCGAGGGCTCGGCGGTGGAACGAGCAGACGACTCTACTCGAACCTCAGGATAGCGTCGGTCGACGGCGTCCTGGTGCTTGGCAGTGAAGGTCTCGCGGGTGTAACCTGAGCGAGAGTCGTCGACGATGGGGCGGGTACGCTCACGGTATTGACGCTCGGAAACGTCAATCTGGGTGGGCGCGTAGTCGGTGGCAGGGCCGTGGACAGTGTTGAAGTGGCTGTCGTAGGTGCTGTCCTTGATGTCGATGTGGGTGTGGGAGTGAGAAGGTTGGGGCGGGAAGCTGGGAGGAAGGGAAGGTCAGCTATGGGCAGGGAAGAGGAGGTGAGGGAAAAGTGGGGCCATGCGTGTCGCTCTGACAACAACAGAGCAATTGAGTTTAGCGCCGGCCCGTGGCTGCTAGCGGCCAAGCTCAGGGGCTGGGGTGGTTGGGCGCCGTGCTGGGGGGTGGTGGGCCGTGCTGGATGCGCTGGCAGCGGGCAAAACAAAGCCGGGGCGGGCAAAACAAAAGCTGGGGGGGCAGGCAGAACAAGCACACAACAAAGACGACAGCGACTTACCGTTCGAGCTGGCGCGTCTCGTACTGGGACTGGCGCTCAAAGTGAGACTGAGCACGTTCGGGCTGGCGGTAGCGCGTCTCCTCGTGGATGCGGACCTCTTCGCGGTGCTGCGAAGGCGGAGGCGGCTGCGGGCGGCGGTGCTCTTCTTCGACGATGCGGATCTCTTCCTTGATGTGCGTGTCGCGAGGCGGCTGCTGCTGGTGGACGGTGGCAGTGAAGGATGCGTGCGTCTCTTCGTGCCCTTCCCGTCCGTGTGCTTGAGGCTCAGGTAGCTTGGCTTCGCCTTCTACCTTTGTGCTGGTGGTCTCCTGGCTGACCGCGTTCCGATACGCAGACGGGAAGACACTGAAGGGGATCGGAACCTGCGCTGTCAGCCGTCATGGTCGCGGTGCTCGGCGCAATTGAGCGTACTCGTGCTTCAAAATCCAGTTTGCCGGGAGTCGTGCGTTATTCTCAAGACCCTTCGAACCGTTCGAAAACAATTCGAAAGGAATCAAGAACAACTTCTTGGCTCCTTTGGAGGGTGGTGCTGGGAGTGCTGGGAATGTGCAGCGACGTGATGGTGCAGTAGCGGGGCGAGGTGGAGGAGGGATGGAGCAGTGAGGCGAGGAGGGGGTCAAGTAGATTGGCGGACAGGTGCCGTCAGCTGGGTCGTGTTGTGAGCGACGGTTTCACAGGGCAGCCCGGCGCTGCTGGGCAGGAACGATGGGGAGCTGTCCCGATCCGGCATAGCTTTGTTGTGCTGTGGCAGGAACACGTCTAGCGCCTCCCCTTTTCGCGCCTCGCTGCCACGCTCCGCAAACGCTTCAATTCGCAACCGAGGCTGCTGTCGCGGTGCAATTCCAGCTGCTGAGCACTGCGCGGCTGTTGCCCGGACGATCTGGCCGCAGTGGCCGCTGCAATGGCTGCAAATTGGCGCTCGACTCCACAGAGCTGCCGGGAGCTCCTTCCACCCTTGCGCGAGAGCATCAGCACCCACCGCTCACGCGTGGAGCGTCTCGATTGGCGCTGGCTTTCGACCTTATGCAGCGATCGATATGGTTCGCACGTCGCAGGCATTTTCCAGACACTCTTGCAGCCCGTGTTGCGTGTTCATGCAGCTGAGCTGCCCAGCCACTCATTTTCTGACGCGCATGTGGTTGGCCAGAGCTGTGCGGGAGGCAGGGGTAGCTTGCTTGCAGATCGCGGCTAGCCGGCCCAAGCTTCACATGCAACATCATCACCGTCGAACCGCCGATGCCAGGTGTTGTTTGGGTCGCAAATGGACGAGAGCTCAAGGTTCAGGCCGGCGTCATGTTTCGGTGAGGTTCGGTGAGGTTCATGCACCGCTGTCTGAGCCCATGTTTTCGGGGCCCATGTTTCCTCACTGCTGCTAGACGTCATCGACACCAACCTCGAACCGGCCATCGATGCGTTACCACGACCAACAACGTAGAGCAGAACGGTAATTCTGGGCGGCCTGGCAGCCCTCGACATGCCATCGTCTAGGAGCTTGAGCTCAATCTTTGGCGGTGGGATCTGGGGACTGAAGTCACGCTCCCACTGTTGTCTCGTTGGAGAGATCTACGGATCTGAAACGTCGAGCACAGCTTCTGCAGAACTAGTGAATATTGCTGGTACGCCTACTGGTCAGTCAGGATAAGCCCTCTATGTTTTGTAAAGCCTACCAGTAGATGCGTGATGAAGTATGAGTGCCCTTCTGTTCCATGGACAGCAGGAGCAGTTATCTGTCCAGATTTAGCCCGTACTACTTCAGGTGTGGCTACGTCACGTGGGCCATCCTCGTCACTGAAGCCACCTCTTCATTGATTTTGTCCTGCTTCCAAAGATGCCGAGCAATAAAGTGCACCCTTTGCTGTTAGTAGCCACCTCGTGCTTGAAGGAAACCCGGCGATGTTACTGAAGGAGTGGATTCGTTCTTCTGCACAGCTCGCTTCCGGTCATGGCAGCTGTGGCACCCATCAGCAAAGGAAGTCGGGTTGTGCGACTGAGATGCCGCCACTCGATATCGTTACGTCCGTCCATGGACACAACCCGTCAACCAAGCTCGGCTTCCACCCAGTCCAAGTACCACATCGGACGGCAATAAGGTATTTCTAACTTGGGATGACTTCCTCACGGCCCAGCTGCCCGTTACAAACCTCTCTTTTCGCGCACTCGATCGCCAAGATGCTCAGTCGCCCCCACTTCTGTACCTCATCTGCTTCCGTGTCTAGTGCTACTAATATGGGCTCGGTGACACGGTACCGTTTTTGACGTCGGCAGCCAGATTAACACTCACCGTCTAGCACACCAATATCAGCCAGGTCTTCTCGAAAGCTATTTTACTTTGCCGCTGGACAGGCTATCGCTGCCCTAAGTACATCAGATCCTGCGCCTGCGTTACTACGTTGCCTATCTAGGAGTTCTGCATTCCAAGCCACGGCTGCACGAAGGCAACCTACAGACATTCCAGCACCGCGCCGATATCTTCTCCACGCGCAGATGACAGCTGTCAGCAGTCGAATGTCTCGCCCGGTGCTGCTAGAACTGAATCATGGACGCTTTGAACTGCCCAGAACAGCTTGACTTGATCAAAAGCGCCAGGTTACTGCATCCCATCAGGGCTCGGTGGCAATTTGCACACTCCTCACCATCACCCCTGCCCATTCCAGTCCCGTCCAGACCCGTTACGTTGCCTCGTAACCCTGAGCACTTATTGGGAAAGCAAGGCACTGACAGTCCTTGGCTCCCTTGTACCGAAGCGATGAGGCGAACTTCACTGGGGAAACGGGACATGCGATCAGCCGTCTTGCAGATATCCGTATAAAGAAATCGCGGCCCAGGTGTCTGCAGCTCACCGTGTTTGCTCTGCGGGTCGGACACAAGCTGGTCCTTACGGTCAGTGATCTGTGGACTACAAAGAGCTTCATTTCCGCAACTACAATACATTATCATCTGTCGAGCTCTAGCAAAGCATGCGTTTCACATCAGCATGGGCGCTGCCTACGCTACTCAGCACGGCAAGCGCACGCTTTGTCATGTATGCAGATCAGTAAGTTTGTCGTGCCAAATACATGCATATATCTTTCTAATCATGTACAGATGGCATACCACTCGGCCGACCAACGCTGACGATCGTGCTGGTATCGATCATGTTATCCTCGCGTTTGGTAAATGTTATTCTTAATTGCCATGAGCCACTGCTGATGCGGCAAGCCGCCGCAAACAATACTGCAGCATACTCGCCCTATGTTCCAATTTCAACCATTCGTTCAGAGTTTCCCAACGCAAAAGTCTTGATTGGTTCGTCTCATTCGCTCGCATGGGATGCCCTTATACTAACAAAGACAGCCGTCGGCGGGTGGGGAGACGATGTCGGATTCAACACAGTCTCCCAGTCAGACTCCAGCATCCAACAATTCGCCAGCGACGTCAACACCATGCTCACAAACACCGGTGCTGATGGCGTGGGTGCGTAACACTACGGCTCTTTACAGAATCCTATTGACCCTTTGCAGACATCGACTGGGAGTACCCCGGCGGCAATGGCGCTGACTACAAACAAGTCTCCAACGAGGAGAAGGCCTACCAAATCGAAGCCTTTCCCAAAGTCCTCGCTGCAACACGCACCGCCATTGGTCCCAACAAGCTGCTCTCTATTGCCGTCCCTGGCAAGAAAGGTGCCCTTGCCCCGTTCTTCCCTTGATGACCGACCTGCATTAACACCCCCTAGGCGACATGATAGCGTTCACCCCCGAGACTGGCCCTAAAATCTGGCCTTCAGTCGACCACGTCAACATTATGTCCTACGACCTGATGAATCGCCGCGACAACATTACCGCGCACCACACCTCTGTCACCGGCTCGCTAGACTCAGTGAAGAACTACCTCGCCATCGGCGCTCCGGCGGAGAAGGTACTACCCTTTACGGCTTTCACTTCGGCTCCAAGCTAACCAAAATCTTTTACTACAGATAAACCTTGGGTTTGCCTACTATGCAAAGTACTTCACAACAGCAGGGGACTGCAGCGCTGCACCACTGGGCTGCCCCATTGTGCCAGCCGAAGACCCCGTCACGGGGAAAGACACACTGACCTCTGGCGCGTGGACGTTTGAGCGCCAGCATATGGCGCCCGTCGACGCCAGCAGTCTCACCATCAGCACCGACGGCACTTGCGGCCCTGAAAAGGGCACAAAGTGCGCCTCGGGCTGCTGCAGCCAGTACGGCAACTGCGGTACCAGCCCGGAGCACTGCTCTGGCGCGTGCCAGCACGCGTTCGGCACCGGGTGTACGGACGCAGATGTTGCAGGGTCGTGGCAGAATGCCGCAAAGGGTGGAGTCACGGACGAAGAGGCGGGAGGACAGTACTACTACGACGCCACCAACGGGCTGTTCTGGACATGGGACACGCCAGATCTCATCTCGAGGAAGTTCCACGACATCGTACACGAGTACGGCTTGGGCGGCGTGATGGCGTGGAGTCTGGGCGAGGACAGCTATGACTGGAGCCATGTGCGCCGCATGGCGGAGGAGCTGGAGAAGAGTCCTGAGACGCCAGAGGCACCTGAATCAGACATGCCATCGCCACCGAAACCCACTTACCAACCCCCTAGGGAGTCCTACAAGCCTCAGCCCCCAGCAGAGTCTTACAAGCCCCAACCTCCAAGAGAGTCTTACAAACCCCGCCCCCCACGCCCTTCCTACGCTCCTACATATCCCTCCCCTTCTTCCAACAACGACGACTGGCGCTCCCTCCCCGGCAACCCGTCGCTAGAATCCGACCCCAACCTGCCCTACGACGTAGTCTGGGTGGACGGCACCACAGACGGGCCAGAGGGGGAGTGGGAAAGCACGCCGGGAGCACCTGAGGACTACAGCGTCGTTTGGAGCGGCAAGTCCAGGTATGGAGAGGAGGACAGTGGGTATGGAAACGGGGGCTACACGGACGACGAAGCGCATGAGCAGGAGGAGGAGAAGCCATGGGCGAGCACTTCTCCTCCTTCTTCTCCTCCTGTCGACGCACCAGCAGACGGTTCTCTGGCGCCAGGGGCCTTGGACGACGGCTCCTGGCGCCCCGGCAAATACGACCGCACAGCCGTCCTACCAGAAGCAGGCAGGCTCCCATCCACCACGGAGCAGCTCGCTAGCTACAACCCCGTGCCCGCGCCCGCACCGCACTACCCCCAGCCCGTGCAGGACTCGAGCGACGACGGGGAGGAGTACGAACAAGTGTGTACCCTGCGGCGTGTCCGGAGGAAGAAGAGGGGCCTAGGACGCAGGACGTAGGAGTGCAGGACGTTGGCGTGTGAAGGGGGGAAAAGCTCGGATTGGGGCGATATTCCAAGTGTCCATGTCTAATGAATCAACGAATATTACTAGCACGTTTATTCTCGTGGTCGTGGCGCGAGGCGGGCGCCGTGGTGTCCACAGACAATCCCGTGCCTGCGTGAGCATGGAGACCTCAGCACCCCGCTCAGTCACAGTCCGTGTCCGCGGCAGAAGAGAGGTGTCGCGCTCTCTGTCCGGACAACACTTCTCCCCCTCCAGCTTAAGATGGAGACGCGAGGCTGCATGCACAGAGCCGAGTGCGCACCTGTACAGACGTGAGATGGAGGGGGGAGGGAGTACTTCAAGTCTAGCGCTGTACAAGATCGAGGAGAGGGAGAGAGTGCTTTAGCATTCTAGCAAAGGAAAAAGTGACGTTAGCATTCTAGCGCTCTACGAGGCTCGTGGAAGGAGAGGGAAGACAGGAGATGTTGGGAAGCTAGCAGGTGAAGGAGAGTGGGGAAACACTCTGGCGTTCAGCAGGATTGATCGAGAAGTAGATTTGTGATTACGCAGACTTTGCAATGAGCACGGGATCTCACTGTCTCATTTTGGATTACGTCCGCAAGGGCAAAGTACAGGAAAATGGTGTACAAGATGAGTGGATGCGGCGGCTTATCCAAGGTGTCGCTGCCCAAGCTGGTACGGCATCGTGGACTCGGCTGGACGAACAACATCAGCCTTCCGCGCGGCGCACAGACAGCCCCACCCCCTTCTAGACAAGCAGCCCATAGCACAGGCAGCCTATGCCTTGACGGTGCTCCGCTTCATGCCCTTCTTGCTCTTCTTCTCCCTCTCCTTCTCGAGGAACTTGCGCTGCTCCTCGGCGCTGAGACGGCCGAGCTTGGCATCGCGCTGCTCCTTCTTCAGCTTGTCGGCGGCGAGCTTGCGCTCCTCGGCCTTCTCCTCCTCGTCGAGGCGGCGGATCTTGGCAATCTGCTCCTCGCGCGTTTGGCGGATGCGGCGCAGGGCTTCGGGGCGGAAGTGGGCGTTTGCGACCAGCGCGTCAGGGAGGCGCAGGAAGGCGGTGAAGACGGGGATGGTGGAGGTCGAGTCCGAGGTCAGCTTGAGCGAGAGGTTGATGCGCTTGCGGGGCTTGGTGTCGTCGAGGCTGGGGCAGTTAGTACGGATGCGGGGAGACGCTGCTGTGGTCAGAACTCACGTCTTGGGCTGGTCCATGGGCTGGTCGGTGACGACCAGGGCTTCAAAAGCGTCGCCGGCGTCCTCGATGGCCTTGACGAGCTCGGGCGTCAGAAGCGTGTCGGTGACCTCGGCGCTCTCGCTCATGACGGTGGTCCAGATGGGCAGCTTGGCGTGGTCGCGGGTGGTGGTCAGCGACAGGTCGTAGCGGTCGTCGCGCAGGCGCTTCATGATATCCTTGTGCACGACGGCGAAGACGAAGCCGTCAAAGCTGCTGTTGGGGACCTTCTTGGCGTCCGTCTTGCCGTAGACGGGGGCGATCTTGGACTCCTGGCCGTCGAAGACATAGGCGGTGGCCTCGAGGCGCTCCTGCGGGGTGGGGAAGCTGTCGAAGAAGAGCGGCAGGATGTGCTCGCCGATGCGCAGGAAGGGGTTGAAGCGCTTGGCGAGGGTCAGCTTGAGGTCGACAAAGGCGACGTTCTGGCGGCCGGTGGCGTAGGTCGTGTACTCGTCGGGCTTCTTCTCGCGGAGGACGTTGTCGAGCTTGGCGGCATCGACCAGGGCGGCAGCGAGATCGTCCTCGCCCACGCCGCTTGCGCCCGCCGCGGGCTTGAGGTAGCCGACCTGGACAAACTCCTGCTGCAGCACGGGGACGTGCGCCTTGGCCCACTTGCGGGCCTTGGAGCGGTTGCGCTTGGTGCCCCAGACGTGGACGACGACAATGGCGAGCAGGAAGGGCAGGATGTACATCTCCAGCCGGAAGTCGTCGAGCGTCGTGCGCTCCCACACGCGGTACCATTTCGTGTACGGGCGGGCGGCAGCGGCTGTGGCCGCCGCGGGCACCGACGACGTCGTCAGCGAGGCGTGGTCGACCGGCGACGGCTCAGGGGCAGCCGCGTAGTCAGCGAAGTCTGCGCGGCGTTAGCGATGCGTGATGGCATGCAGGGTCGCGTGGAGTGGTGTTGAGGGGGCGCGCAGTGCGCGGGGCGGACGCACCACCATCGTCAGCAGGCGCCGCGACGGGCTTCTGGGCGCCGAAGAGTCCCTTGACAAAGTCGGCCATGGTGTCTGGATGCCTCAATGGAGAGCGAGCGGACGCCGTGCGGTTGAGGCCAGCGGGAGCTTGGAGAAGCACTCGGCTAACCAATCCGCTAGCACCAATGTGGGGTGCTGCTCTGATGCGCCGAGCTACCCCAGCTGTTCTGGCTGCGACACGAGAGACGACAGGTGAGGCGCGAAACAGGATTCGAGCTTTGCTTTGCATGGAACTACCTCGCACGCTGCAAGTCGCTGTCTGTACTGCTGCAGCTGTGGTTGCACTTGGCACGGTGCGATCACGCAATGGACACTGGAGTCATTCTACAAGCCTTGCACCAGCATGCATCTTGCAGGATGGTAATCGTTTAGGCACAATTCAGCCAGTTCACAGTTCAAGGCAATTCACACGACAAAGGAACTGATATTGCAGGCTCTATTGTTTGTACATTGGCTCAAAGCCGTATGGCCCCACGGATTTCATCGCGCATCTAGTTCTTGCTGAACCAGGTCTTGTGTCCCTGCAAAGCGTCAGTCGGTGCCATGGTCGAATCGCATGCAACACGTACAAGAACCAGACGGCCCATCATGTACATGGAGGCGCCGAAAGAGGTGTAGAGGACGGCCTTGTAGGCGGGAATCATCCACTTGCCGCGGGCCTGGTGGTCGGTCAGCATTGTCTTCTGCCGTTGTCTCTGCCAAGCTGTTCTGTCTAGGCCAATCTTTTGCATGCTGCCGCCGCGCAATGCTCGTCATGGCCAGCCAACCACGTCCCTCTCTTTCCAGCTTATCCCAGCCCTCCGATCGCACGCACCTTCTCCCAGGTCCTCAGACCATCGTGCTTCTGGAAGTACGCCTGGTACTTGGGGACGTTGTTCTCGCGGAAAACCCAGCTGGACGGTGTCAGTACACGTGTGACTGGGCGGGGGCAGCGGGCCGGGCTGGCGTCAATTGGCGTCGACAGCGCGTCGCGCAGCTGCAGAGGGGACGTACCCTGCCATTGTGAAGAGTGGAGAGGTGCGTGTGCGGTGTCGCGGGGGCAATGGGTGGATTGGTGCTGTGTCGGTCAGAGTGAGGTTGCGTCGAATGATCCGGCTGCAGAGGAGCGACGAGCGATGCTTGGCGCCGCTAGCCGCATTGGGCCGGCCAGCAACTTCTTGAGCGCGAGCACTGTCGCACGCGTCCGCCGTCAATGGGTTCCCGCCACGCTCTTTCACCTCGAAGTTAATGCCACCGGCCTTGGACAGGCTCCTCGCCAGCCCCTCGGCCCTGAGACTGCTGCGATCCATCGTCACCGGCCCCGAGCTGCCCGCATGCCACACCACCGCCGAATGCCGTGCAGCTAGAAGCATTGCGGCCAGGCAACGGACGTACGCGAAGAGCCATGGACCGCCGAAGAAGAGCGGATGGAAGCGCTGGAGCGAGCAGAGCGCCGTTGTCGCCGAACGGGAGGATGTTGTGAAGACGTTGCTCAACCCAGCTCCCGCAAAGACCGCCTGCAAACGATCAAGACCAGCAGCAGGGTTCGACTTCCTCAACGACATCCTTGGAGGTGCGGAGGAGCACATGCTGGGCGACGAGGGCTTTGCCGAGGACCCTCACGAGACATGGGCCACCAGGCTCGCCCACCACGAGCGCCTCGATGGCCTGCAGGGCATCTGGGATGTCTGGCACGCCCGTCGCAGGGAAGGGTACCGTCTGCCAACCGAGAACAGCGCCCATGCCCAGTATCTCTGGAGAACCTTCGCGCGACACCCGAAGCTCGTGCACTTTGTCATCGAGCACGCAGCCGAGCTGCAGCAGGACCAGGGCGAGACGTACCCGCGTGTGTACTCTGTCATCATGGAGCATTGGCTTGTCCGCAAGCCGACAGAAGCGCTGGAGTACCACCGTCTGATGCTGGCGAAGCTGGGGCTCAGGAAGTTGCCGCTGCGTGAATTGGCGCAACACGTACAGAACTACGGGCACACGGCGCAGGAAGCACTGCTGTACATATACCGCACCAGCAACGAGCGCGACGTGTACAACGAGGTAGTGCCGCGGCTCATCAGTGCTGGCAACATCGGCATGGCGCGTCGCTGGCACAATCTCTGCACATTTCGTGGTGACCACCCGTCTGAATCCTACGCCGCTATGCCTGTAGTCCAGGTCTTCATCGCCGAAGCTGCTGCGTTGGCTGATCCAAACATCCGCTTCGACAAGACCCGGCGCCAGAACCCGTCCCTCAACAAGCATCTCATGCGCCGTTTGCTTGGCCGCGACACCGCACCCGTGCGCTTTGAAGACTCCTTCACAGCGCGCATGTTCGCAACCAGAACCGTGCAGATAGATTCCATCATCAAAGGGCTCACCATGGTCGGCGTCAACGAAATCGGGCCCCTCGCAGTGTCGGCAATGGCCTGGCGGACACAGCCAATTACCGACCTTCCTCGCCGTTTTGAAGACCTTCGAGCTGCGGGCATTGCGCTGCAGGGCTCCGTCTTCTCTCTTGCTTTGGAGAAGTTTGCGAGTGAGCAGAGGTGGGATCTTGTCCAGAGCATCCTCGAGAGCGATCAGCACCCGGATGTTTACAGCGATGTAGATACGCAACGCTCGCTGTTGACCTACTATCTCGAGCAAAAAGACCTGATGCAGGCTCAGCGCACACTCGCCATTCTTTCGCTGTTCCACAACGACGCCAGCCGCGAATCTTGGAATCTCCTCTTGCAGCTGCGCATCAGAGTGTCCCGTCCTCAAGACGTCTTCAACACTATGCTCGAGATGCGCAGTCTTGGAACCACACTCTCTGGCACAACCATGGCATCTGTCAGGTCTCTGCTGGCACGGCGACAGCGCGGCCACCGTCCTTCGTTTCGTCGGGGGTTTGACGATCTCCGCTTCGTCACACGCTTCTACATCACCGCCCTCGAAGCGGGCATGGCACGCATACCTCCCGAAGCTTGGCACGAGATCATACGGCGTTTTGGCATGCAGGGCCGCTTCCGCGAGCTCAAGCGTTTGCTGCTATGGTTGTTAAGCTGGTACGCCCCACGCAACAGCACTGAATTCGCAGACCTCCCAAGAAGCAGCTACTTCGACGCTGCAACAACCGCCCTCCGCCGCCAGTACCCCATCAACAGACACTACTATAACTTCCCCGCCAACGTCGCCCAAAAAAGCTCCAAATCCCACCCCATCCGTCTCCTCTTCCCGCCTTCCCTCCAACAGGGCATTTTAATCTGGGGCTTCCGCTCCAGTCTCCTGCGCACCGCACCCCTGGAACAATCCCTCCTTTCCGCCACCGCAGCAAAAAGGCACCACCGCCCCAGCCTACTCCGCAAAAACATCCTCTCGCGCCTCCACTGGTCTGTCGGCCTGCGCCTGCTCGTCCAACTTCGCGCTCTGGGTGTGCACATCCACCCGCACACCGTCGCCAAAACCCTGCAAGCCCAGTTCATCAACCTCTTCGGCTACGGTCACTCGCGCATCAAGGCGAACCGCCGCATGGAGCGCGCCAACACTGTGCCGTATAAAGACTATGTGAGGGAGGTCAACAAGCTCTGGGGCGAGAGACTTTTTACTGAGCCGCAGATGCTGGGTAAGGGGAGGTTAGATGGCGTGCTTTGGCATCCGCGGTTTAGGCGGAGGGGGGATAGAGGGAGGGACGTTAGTCTTCGGTGGGCGATGGGTGGGGAGTGGGCGGGTGGACAGGGGTCGTCTGAGGAGAAGAGCAGGCCTGAGAAAGAGAGCGAAGCGCAAACGAGCGGGGCATTCGACGAGCTGGAAAGAGCTCCTGCTGCGCATGCCCATGCAAAGGGGAGGGAATGAGATTTGTACTATACCGTGTAGATGTAGAAGAACGATACCCTGATTCAAGTCCAAGTCCAGTCCAAGTCCAAGTCCAGGCCAAGTCCACATCCCGCACGACTCTCGTCAGCACCGACTATGTTTTTGATTGAAATGACTGACGAGGGCTGCAAACGATAAATAAGGTCAGCTCGCGTGCGAAGCGGAAACGCGCTGTGTCAACTCACTGGTGACACCGGTCTTCTGAAAGTTTACATGCAGGATTAGTATGCTTTCTTTTATCCTGAATTTTATAATCTAGAGATTCGACACATGCATTGATATGCTGCATCTGGCTTTCGCCTTCGTCTGCAAAAAGGGGTTGTACATTACCCCCATGCGTTTGATTGAGTGGATGACGCACTGACTCTTTAGAAAGCCACAAATGTTCGTGAGGATTATCATGAGGATATGGTCTGAGTTGTATAAAACACGTCGAAGTGGGAGAGCGTTAGCGGTGTAGTTGCACCTTCCAGCAGACTTGTGACGTCACCGCCTCTCTTTCCCCGGACTTTCCACGACGCGTCCCTTGCACAACAACAGTCCAGGCCCAAATCTCCATCTTTCACATCGCTCCATGTCAGCTTCTAGAACATCTCTTCTGCTATGATATTGCAGCTGCCATGTGTCGCAAACCTCGAGAATGACATCACACACGTTGCGGGGCTGTGCATCAGCTGAGGCGCATTCCTTCAGCCCTACAAGTGGACTGCGTATAACGTCGCAGCAAACGTTAATGAAGGTCTAGACTTCCATAAGAAAACAGAGCATGATGTCAGTGCCTCAAAGACATGTGCTCGGTCACCGCTGTCGCCAGTAGTGAGCTCTGAACAGTTGAAGAATAGCAACAACGCAAGGCTATGTGCAGCGTATCGGTCGATGGATGAGCTCTGGACCTCGAGGGCGAATATGAGGCTTGAAAAGGTAAGTACTGGAGTACTTGTGCAAGTGAAGATATAAGTAGCACATCTCCACCAGGATCAGCACCATACAAATATTCGTCTCGCAGTCTTCATCACTACACATTCCATCAGCATCACGATCCACAAGGCAGGGCGATCCAGCGCCATCAGAAACGAAGATAACACGACAACCTTACCATAGGCCCCTGCCGTAGTCTCCATAGCCAATATGCGCGCACCCGCCACCCAATCTGTCTCTGTTCCCACAGCAAACAACGATATTTCCATCTCCCCGACAGCAACCCTCCACATCACGCTTGCCATGTCACCGTTGCCGAGTGCACAGCGCCACATGCACAACCCGCGCTACACCCCCATACTCCTCCCTAACGGCGTCGTCTCAACGTCTCCAAGCTACCGCGCCAGCACAACCGCACAGCTGATGTTCATCCCGCACCATCCAACGTTTCTGCAACCCAGATCGTCGGAGGATGCCCGAAAAGAGGTGGGCGTGCGGATAGAGGACAAGGAAAGGGTAAGGCATGCAGCGCTGATTGCGCATCTGAGTGCGGAGTTGAGGGAGGATGGTGGGTCTTGGGTGGATGTGGTGAGAGAGTGTAGGGCGGGGAGAGGTGGGTATCAAGGTGTGAGGCGATGAGGGAGGGACCTGGCGCGTGGATGGCTGCTAGTCCAGCCTAGATGTAATCGCTTGCTTGGTATGAGCATCGGGATACCCTTCTGCTTGTGCTTTTAGCGACATGTGCCCGGCTTTGAGATCGATCAGATTGGTGGACAGGACCTGCAGATTCGATGCTTGTGATTCTCAATGGGGTATATAATGAACACCTTAACCACCCATGCGCATACGAGACCATGCTGTGCGATCTATATGCAATGAAACGCCAACTATGTTGTACAGTGTAAACACACAATCACTTCTCTCTCGCGATAACCCTCAGGTATGGGGGATCCTTTGGCTTGCACGCTGAATGGCCGTTCTGATCCACCGTAGGCGCCACACTCAGCTTCTGGCCACCCTCGTTCTCAAGACTCAAATCAAAGCTCGCCAAGAAGTACGCTGTGATGATGTTCTGCTCGAGCTTCGCAAATCGCATACCGGCGCACGGGTGTCTTGCGACGCCCCAGCCCAGCCAACCATGCGGAACCTTCTTATCCTCCTCTCTCCCAGGAAGGTAGCGTGCAGGATCCCATACCTCAGGGTTGGGGTAGATAGACGGGTCTTGGTGGACATCAGCGGTGGCGTACGTAACGACCGCACCGGGCGGTATGACCTCCATGCCGTTGCCAGTGGGGATCGCACGACCGCTGATATTCTTGCGAAAAGCGGTGCCGAGAAGGTTGAGTCTGATGGAGTCTTTGAGACACAGGTCGACGACAGGGAAATCAGATTCCCATGCCTCAAGCGGAACATCGTCCAATTGCAGGCGCAAGGGCTTCGTAGGGTCACGCGCGTATCTACCAGCAACAGCACGGAGTTCGTCGCGGCATTTTGCCATCCATTCAGGGGAGGTCGCGAGGTAACACAGGACCCACGACGCGTTGATGCCGCTGTTCAGCAGGCCTGCAAACAAAGCACCCACAATGAACTCGATTATTTTGTGTGTCCTGTCGCCCTGATCGAGGAGGTACTGCAGTGCGTCGTCGTGCTTCTCGTCACTGGCTGCCCTCTTCTTAACTATGTTCTCAACAATCATGTACAGGCGGGCTCCAGCGTAAGTACGCTTCAGGACAGCAGGTGATGGGAACTTTGGTAGTATAATCGACGTGGCCGTTGAGCTTGCCTCGATATACTCGAAGAGATTAAGAGTCTCTTCTAACAGCTCAGCGTTGTCGGCGATCTCGTGTGCGCCAACAATCCTGATGGTGAGACGAAAGACGAGCCTGTACACGCTTTCAAAAGGATTTGTACGACCACTCGGGTCATTTTTGATGGCTTCGATAGCCTCCTGCGTATCGGAGGTGAGCGTGGATAGCTTGCGGCGGAATTGGTCGTTCTTGAGCAGCGCAGCCAAGCGCCGACTGAAGTGGTTTGTGGTGTCTTCCTCAACCCTCTTTTCGGGATCGTACTTTTCAGTTGAAGGAGCCCCACCAAAGAGTACTGCATAGCCCTCCGCGAATCCAAGTTCGCGTGACTCGAAGAATAGCTTGCGAGCCTCAGCTCCAGCCAATGCCACAATCGTGTTCGGTCCTGCATGGAAGGAGAAGTTGCCGGTCCTTGACTGATCGCGTCGCTGGCGATACCAGTCCCACCGCTCTGTCCAAAAGCCCCAAGGACCTGTCACAGGGTAGTTGTCGCTGGCGGCATTTGGTGCATTGATGGGCATTCGACGAATGAACAAAGTGTGTACGGCAATAAAGACTAAAACCAGTGCGATCGAAGAAACGAGCAACAATGTTGGCGACCTGACAATGCAGCCGATCACGTCGAGGAGAGCCATGGCTGGGTGATGCAACTGGGCACACCAAACTTACAGAGAAGTGGAGGGTTGGTATAGATCAAACACGCCCATGGCGGCCATGGTGACACAATATAGGTGGCACAGGGCCCAGCGGAAACGTCGGCGGAAACATGTCGTCCCGCATGCACGATTGCGCTGTCTCAGTCTGTGCAGGAGCAGTACGTGCGCGTAATTGGCTTCAGTGGTGCTGCCGTTGCTGTCGTAGTGGCGAAGAAAGAGAGCGGGATCATGTCGTTCCGTGCTTGTAACGCGCCGTCATCAGTTTTAGATTCGGCTGGCGTGTCGCCGAGGACGCCACAGGCAAAAGTTGCCCTTTCATCTCGTCTCCCACGCGACGAGCCACCGACCTGTCGCTCCGCCAGCCTCAACGAGCCATGATTGGTGACCCTGGCCCCTGCAGATTTCATGCAGACCTGGATTGTTTGGTGTCGCGAAGAGTTGCCTGGCTTTGGTACTGCTGTGTCCTAAGGGCACCTGTTTGGAAGATCGACCTCGCTTAAACATCTATGACCGTCCGGCGTCTGGGGACCCTGGTATGCGTCAACCGGGTGCTCTGTTCTGGTGCTGAGCGGTGTAAATCGTGGGTTGACTGCTCTGGCCGTCAGCTGTCGTAGCCCCTCCTCATGCAAGCCTCATCGAAATTGACCCCGCTAGCGTGCAGGGCGCCGGGAAGGCATGACCTTATCGAACTGCCTCTTTGCCCAGGCATGATGGTGCGGTATGGCTGTCTCTGTCTAAGATAAAGCGTAATGGTTGTTGTTGAAGAGGGGCCAGGCGCTCACTTGCCAGCTTAGCCAATCACCATGGACTGGTTCGATGAAACGTCGGCATATTCTTGGTTTCCAGGTTGCGAAACAATCGCTTTTGGCAGGCTGTAGTTATAAAGCTGGATCGTCACCTTCCAGCAAAGCAGCTGCAGCAGAGCGTGCTCGATAGCGAAGAGCAAAGTAATGAAGGCAGGTGCACGTATGGGGGGCATTCTCGCAAAACTTCACATCTCCTGTGCTTAGGTACCAACAACAGCATGCAATGCACAGATCTCTTCATCCGGCTCTCACAAGTGCGAAACCCTACACATAAAGCGGAGGGTTTACCATGAGCGAACATTAACGCCTAAATTGAGCAGCCAAATAACACCGCTATTGGCTTTCACTTGATGGTTCCAGCTGCACTTCTGTACCGAGTTGTACTGCCACACAATCTTCCAATCAATCCAAGCCAACCAGCAATGAAGCCCCAATGTCTAGCTGACCACAACACGGCAATGTCTCTCTAGCCATGGGGCTGACATACCGACTAATGGAGATTACTAACCTGAATGCGCCTCAGCAATCCGAATCATCACCGAAGTCACGGGAGGCCAACGACACGAAGGGGCCATTCCCTACATTTCTGTCCATCTCAAACTCGAATCGGCCTGATGAGCCTCTTGAACTACTTGTTCGGCCGCATAGTCCTTCACTTTGTGTGGCACCGGCAGTGGTTTCGACCTTTCGCTCGTCAACAAGCGTTTCCAGAACCTTGCGCAAGACACCATGCTACGTAAAATCCCTACCAAGAAGAGAAGTATCAGACGGTTGTTGTTCATCCTGATAGCAAACCTTGATGTTTCATCAAAATTCAGTTACATCAAAAGTCAATTAGCTTGATTGAGAGACTTCTAGCCAAAAACCTTTCGCTGGCTATCAATGCTCAGAATCAATCGAGCTTGAAGCACACACGACCCTCCTTTCCCGGAATCTGGTCGCCAGTTATCCCTGCTTAATGCATTACCTGGAATGAAGTACCAGAAAGAGCGCGCGTTGCGAAGATTTGCACGACAAGTCTTATAGTCTATTGCTGTAGGTGTTGTTCGCGCTTCTGCCATTTCTCAAACAAGTGGCAATCTGGCTGCCGTAACGACGTTGAGCAGATCCGGAATGACTTGTGTTCGCTGTCTCATAGGTCATCAATACGAGAGATACGCAGCGAAGACATGACGTTTCAACTTGTTATAGAAATGAGGCGGAAGCTTCAATAGATTCGCATGGGCTAGGAAGCACATGTGAGGGTCGGACGAGGCTGCAACATTCATTAGGAACCTGTCACGGGCGTACGAGATATTACACAATCAGATTAAAAATAATACCGCACTCTCTAAGCTCCAGCATGTACTTCTGAAGAGCAAGGGGAGTATATGCTTCGATTGATAGTTTACCTCTGCTCCGAGTTGACTTTTACTCGCAGAAGAAATCGTCAGCGCTGTAGTCAGGTCCAGTGCCCGTAAAGATGGCCCTCTTGGGATATGGACAAAGTCGACTCGTGCGGTTAGCGATGTCAATAGCTTCGAGTGCGTCTGGTGCAATCCCGTTCTCCACCCACTCGACCAGCGCCTCGAACGATCTTACAGGGTAGCCGCCCACCCCGCCCTGGCAATGTCCTAAACCAGGAGCTTCGAAGAGTCGGAAGTAGTTGTGCACATCTGGATCAACGTTCGTCACCGCATCGTAGTATTGACGAGAGTTCCGGAACGTGACGATTTCATCTGCCTGTGCAATGTGAGTCTTGAGATCAAAGCGCTTCGAATCACTTACAAGGCCATGGTACGTCAGTATTTTTCCGCCGGATTGCTTGAATTCGTACAAATCTGGCGATCTTGTGCCTATCATAGAATCAAATTCGACAATGGCTGCCCGGAAGACTTGTTCGTAGTCCCGTCGAGACAGGCTTCTCACGTCAAAATTACTATCCTTCTTCACGAACAGACGAATGGCCGTTGTCAACAATGGATTTCCTACGCCAGTGCAAGTGCCATTGAATGAGCAGTCCGTCGCTGCAACGCCACTCTCCGAGGTGAGATTGGTCTGGTGACCCATGGTAGGCCAAAGAAGCGTTCCATCTGCTCTCCGGGCGCCGTTCCAAGCTGCATCAGCAACAATTGCTGCAGTTTCTGATATCTTACTCGGGCCTGAGAGCGAGGTGCAGTTTAATCTGTTGCTAACAGCGGTGTATGGATCGAAGTGGCAAGCATCTTCATTGGAAATGATGCCGTCCAGCACCCCATCGTGACCGTCGCATGCCTCGATCGCGAGGCTGGTCAATGCCTGTAATTCGCAAGGGTGTGGTGCTTGACCCATCTCATTCATGACCTGCTGTGGGAAATGCGCGGAAACGATGAACTCAGTGTGGACGACCGGAGCAGCAGCCTGGATACCATCAAAAATGTCCGGGTATCGTTGAGCGAAACCAAGACCTTGTCGGCCTCCTTGAGAGCATCCATCGAAGTACGAGAACTTTGGCAATCGTCCGAAATAACTGTGGATAATGCTTTGCGTAGCCAACGCCGCATCTTTCAACCCCACATATGCAAAGTTCTGTAGTGCCAGCAGGTCAACGTTACCAGGGCTGATGAGCGCCCAATCATCGGGCCCATCGATAGAAGAAACGCCTCCGTCGGTAGTGACTGTCGCATATCCATCGGCCAGAACCGCTGACATCGTTATGTCCGTGAAATATGCCAGCCCAGCAGCCCATCCTCCACCTCCTACCATACGTAGTCGCCCATTCCATTCCGGTTGAATTGGTAGCCATACTTGTGATGTAATACTGTCGTTCTGTCCGGGATGTGTGTGGGTGAGCGTAACGTTGCAGAAGCTCATGTTCCGCCCAAAATCAGCGTTACGGAAGAGTCGGTAGTTCTCTGCCAAAGGGCCTAAGGAGAAATTTTGAACAATAGATGTTTGTAAAGAAGTGAAATCGGCACCAAAAATGGCTGGCAACGCAATTGCTTGGGCTGTGCAATTGCCCAAAGCCTGAGAAGGTGACATTGCGAGGGGTAAAAGAGTTGATGCCGACTAAAGTCACTTGGGACGTGCAAATGAGGATTATGTACGAAGGAGAAGATATCGTGATAAGCAATCATGTACGTCAGACACCAGGCAGAAGGCTTTTATGTCGCGTACAAGGACCGGCGTTGCCGCAGTAATCTCATGCCTGGATTTGGCTAGTGTGCTGACGCTGTGCAAGAAGGCATCGATACGACAGTCACATCATCGAACATGTACATTTCTTCCGGCAAGAGCCGTAAAGACGACTGTGTTTGGTCATGTCCTGCGAGAATAAGCATGTCGGGAAGTGCAAAGCTCCGTCGCCGTCTACTGTATGGCTTGATCAGATGCTCTGCACCAATAACTGTGTTGCATTTTGAAGTGAGGCCAGGTGACGCTATGATATTCGATCTATATAGGCAAAAGCGTTAGCGATTTTCTGGATCATGATGAAGCTTAGCCTTGAAGATTTTCACATTCTTTCACTTAAAACATACTGCACAGCTTGCTTCGCCTGTCTCATCAACAACATTTCAGGTACTATTTTCAACGACGTCCACTTTCTACACCGGTGCAACGCAATGATGACTCCCGATACAATGCGTGCAGCACGACCGCGATTCGTTCCGTGCATTATTACCGCAAGGCGCTACAATATCGGTCAATAACATCGTCCATCCAACATCTGGACTTGTTCACTTACACCAGCTCGGCAAGCAATGCCCGGAACAAAATGTCAGCTCAAGATTCGTCTCCCTCTGGCACTTCTGCACCTGGCTCCCAGCCGGCGATCTGCCATCATGCCATGCAATACCAGGACATGCCTCATCACTCGAATCAATGCGCAATGTACGTCCAGTAAAGCCGTCACCAAACAGTGAGTTCAGATCATACCAGACGAAGTTGTCGTCAACATTGTAGGCGAAGACTAACTGGCTAATGTTCGGCGTGAAGAGACCATTGGGAGTAGAGGTGATCTTGAGTGCGATGCCACCGGAGACGGGGTCCGAGTGGAACTTCTGGCCATAAGTGCTGTCCTTGGGTAGAATTGTTTGGTTGCTGATGGTGCCGCCGACGGACCAGAGGTAAATGGGAGTGTCGCACTGGTTGGTGACCATCGCGCGACCTACTGCGAGGACGCCAGTGGCTAGAGTGGACAAGGCGAAGATGGCTGAGGAGAGCATAGTTCTCGAAATTTTGATATCTAAGTCGTGAGCTGCCGCGTTAGACCTCTCGTTGTGTTAGATTATATACATTCTTCAGCACACTGTTCTCATGATCAGTCTAAGCGATGGTGTGCTGTCCTTACATGATCCGCGACTCAACATATATTGTGCGACGAGACTACATATGAGTGTGTTACAAGGCTACTAGATCAAATAATCCTGCAGTCTTGATTGGTCGTCACGCTCAGCCGCATGGCGACTACGGAATGCAACGAACACCAATCGAACGTGTCTCACACGTGCAAACGTGTTGGTGGTCGAGCGACCATCACTTGTACTGGGAACACGATAAGTAGAAGAGCTGCACAAGCTAAGTCACCATAAAGATAGTGTATTGCATGTGCTATCGATGTTGCACGCGTGCTGAAACAGGTCAGAAGCTATGTCGAGAGAAGTATAAGTCTAAATTGTGTATGCGAAACCAAGACGGTGAACACAACACGGATGCGGGGCATGTAGTACTTCATCTATTGTGACGTTGCTCTCACCCTCCATAGCTTTTTCTGTCTTCCGTTGGTAACATGCGTGTCCCGAAGCGCCCTTCTAGAAAGTTGGGTGCATACCGACAGCAATGTGAAACGTGAATTAAGTCAAGGTCTCTACCTTTACGTGTACAAGCTCAACAATGACCTGTAAACCCCGCTGTGAGAATCCTTGGCCGAGATACGTGCTGATCTCTTCCAGTACGTCGAGCGGAATACCGACCTTGCAGAAATATGCTGTCATCTTGGACTCGATATAGTTGAGGCGAAGACGGCGAAGACGAACACAGGCAAAAATTGCGTTAAGTTCGTACCGAAGCACTACCTCCCGCAGAGACAAGAGGATGCGCTCCTTGGCCGCTTCAGGTTGATTTTGCTCCAGTGTTGTGATCTGACGGTCTGACCACCGCGGCGCCGTCAGTCCGGCTGTGTGAAAGGTAATGCTGAGCTCATGAAGATTCGGTAGATTGCCGCACACCTGCAGATACGGGTTGTGGTGGCGGTTGAGGGCAACGCCGCTGAACCAGTAAAACTTGGGTAATTCTACTTTGGTCACGGCACTGTAGATGCGCGGCAAAGCTGCCGAACCGAAGATGTCGCCGCTGTAGACAATATCGGCTGTCGAGGAGATGACAAAGGTGCAGTTTGACAGAAATGGGAGCACTTCTTCGAACCACACGCGGGCTTCTGTTCGGTCGTAACGTACGCCTTGCAGAAATTGAGGGCGGTCCGGGAACGCAGCGACATTCTCACGCTCGGCGGTGATGTCCACATACAGAGGGCCTGCAGACATACAGCTTAGTCACGTCGCTTGGAAAATCACTATGCCGCTGCGTAGTTGAGATGTGGATACCAACCTGAAGCTAGCAGAGCTTGGAGAGCTTGCGCAGGAGCAAGGTGGGAGTTGAATGTTGGCGCAGTCGCGTTCAGGGAAGCTGTGCGCAGGTCAATGTATGTAAGGTTCTATTCCGAACACTGTGATACTTACGATCGCCGGCTGAAGGGGAGGGCGCACGCCAGCTAAAGCTCATTGTAGAATTAGAGTTGGAGAAGGTGACGTGGTTTTGACCGGTGATTGCGGGCGGGAGAAGGATTAAAGATGTTTACGGGCGTGAATTGTTTGAGCGAATGAGAGAGTGTGCGCATGAAAGTTGTGTGCAAGCTAATTACAAGCACGTGCCCAGGAGGGCGGGTGAAGGAAAGTACGTCGTTGACAAACGCATTTTTTTCCAGCAGTTGCCATGGTATCACTCAGTGGGGATATATGTGATTGTCTATATGCATGTATCAGAGCTAAATGAAAGAATGGGATGGATTCTGTATTGATAGAGGAAGAAACTCGCCACCAATACAAGATTGGAATACCTATGTCAGAGATAGCAACTCACTGAGAGTGAAGAAGCACGGCAGCGTCCCTGGGAATCCTGAGTCAAACTGTTTTCTGGCTTGGAGAGTTCTTCGAAGCTGTGTTTGCCTCACTTTGATGACCAACCACGTAAGCATGGTGAGCTCGTAGACACACAACAGCTCATAACCGAAGAAACATGTTTAACGTCTTCAAATCGACTTCAGAAATTAAGGCGCGATTTCCCATCTCAACATGTTGAAACCAGCAAATTGACGGAGGTAAGCCGTGACTTTACTTGCATAAGATTGGGAATGCGCTATCAATGTGAATTTTTTGATCGTGATTTTTGTGACCTTGGAGGATATATAATATTCTGGATTCATTTCAGTAAGCAAGCTGAAGTACCAGAAGTCGGGTATTGAGACGAGGTAAGAGATACGATGGGTTCTTCGAAAAAAAGTTCTCGATGGACCAAATCACCGAGAAGCACTATTAACGATAGAGCAATAGGTGCAGGACTCCGAAGTATCCCGGAGAAGATAAGTCGTAGACGTTGTTTCTGATCTGGGCGGAAAACCTCATGAACTCGACAGTGTACGGCAGGGTTATCATCGTGAACATGCATATCATGCCAGTCAGTGATCAAGCATTGCCCTTTGATTCTGCCTGCGCTTTTCATCAGCTAGACTGAATCGCATGTACTCAGACAGCTCTTCAGACTACGAGATGATGCAACGTACATATGGCTCTTTTGTGAAAGTAAGGTTCAGACATGATCTCAGTCATCGTAACTGTAACGTGGATTAACATATGAGGAAACGAACGAAGAATCATTCGAGAAGTTACATGCCTGTTATGATAAGTAATAAATAATATCGACCACCTGCTCGCACTGGACCACCTGAGCGTCAAGGCGGTGTGAATTGTGGAAAGTAGAGTAGCCGTTGGTATTGTACAGAATAGCTTGGCCAAGCATTAAAGCAGATTGCTACAGGCTAGAAAACCAGTTGTAGATGGAGTTACGCACAAAAACATGTCGCGCCAACGTCAAGATGAACGAAACGTATGTTCGGAACTCAATCGAGGCGGCAGACGCTTACAATGTCAATATTGGCTGCGTATGCAGCCAATATAAGTGCACATTTTGCATTCGGTAGTCTGTCTGCTTTCAGTGGGTAAAGTGTCGCTTGGATCCGCATTTTCATCACTTTTTATGTTTAAGGCGCCACGCTCTTTCATCGACGCGGATTGAAAATGACAGAGGATAGCAGGATGGTCTGTCACCATAGAAGGAGAACACCGTGATACAGAGCGGAAAAAGATCTGAATTATGACCACCTGTAGACGATACCCGTGTAAGAGGCAGGGATGAAGTTGTTGAAACATGTGTGTGGTTTGACATGTGTGTGGTTGGGGGGGGGGGGACTGCTGACGTAAGTCTTGGCGCATGGGGCTGAGTTGCGCGACGTGACACCTTGCAACTTGGGAACGCTTGACGCGCTTAGACCTCCACTTGCTTCAGGCGCGCATTGACCCTTGGCTTGGGATACAATGTCATCTCCTTTATCGTCATGTCTGCCCTCGGCCTCCGTGAGAACGGATGGACAGCTTGGAAGCCTGACTTTGACACTCCTACTATACTTGAAGCCACGACCTTACGTAGCGTTAAGACTGACTCCCACCCATAGCCTACAGAATCCCGAAGCCCCTTGACCATGGCAATACTAGCAGTGGACTCGCCGAGAGAGTCGAGGGAAGAAGAAGGAGGGCTCCCATTCCTTGATCAGCCACCAGCACCGGAGAAGACAAAGCCATGGGTGGTCATGGTGATACTGGCCTTTGCCCTCGTGGCTATCATCGATATGGGCGCCTTCCTTGCCGAGGCTCCTCGAACACGCGTATACGAAGCGAATATCTGTCTGAGTTATTATCGAGAGACGGACCCTTCGGTCATTGGTGCAGACGGAGCGATATCTGAGAAGCTTTGCAAGGTGGATGAGGTTCAGCAGCAAATGGCCATGATCTTTGGTTGGCAAGACATGTTCGATGCGATACCGAGTATCTTCTTGGCCATACCATTCGGCGTGTTGGCAGACAAAGTGGGCAGGAAATGGATTTTTACTGCCAGTTTGATGGGCCTGCAGCTGAACAGTGCATGGGTGTTGGGCATTTGTCAGTGGTGCTCTAAGCAACTTTGAGAAGGACGTCGCTGACGGCTTTAGGCTACTTCAAGGACCTGCCACTCCAGCTGACATGGCTTTCCTCAGCATTTTACTTCATAGGTGGCGGTCCTATCGTCGCAGCAGCTATTGGCATCACCATGATATCAGACATTGCGCCTCCTGAGAAGCGAACCACTATATTTTTGTACTTGACCGCGTCGGTGCTGATCGCCGAGATCGTGGCGCCAATTATGTCAGCCCGTCTCATGGAGATTGGAGATTGGTACCCCCTTGTACTCGCCCTGGTTTTCCAGCAATGCGGGGTGTTACTTGCCGTGTTCTTCCCAGAAACGCTGCACATGCGGGAGCTACCAAGACATGGCGAGAGCATCGCAGTGGCAGCCCAAGCGCAGCCCAAGGGTCACGCGTTCAGTCCAAGGCAGCAAATTCGACACTTCCGGGATGCATTCCAATTTCTCAAAAGCGATCGGACATTAGCACTGGTCGTTTTTACATTCATGGCCAACAGACTCGGTCGGCAGGGCATCACGCTTCTTGTACGCTATGCTTCGAAACGGTACAACTGGGAAATTAAGCAGGCTGCATATCTCCTGTCTTTTCGTGCAGCTACGAATCTGGCTGCTGTGGCTGTCTTTCTCCCTCTTACCAACCACCTACTGCTGAAATACGTTAGACTACCAGCACACTGGGCGGACTTGTGGATAGCGCGTGGGTCCATCATTCTTACTGCAATCTCCTTTCTCATCATAGGCCTTGCCGCATACCCAGCTTTGCTTATCGTCGGCCTGCTGGTCTACAATCTCGGTACAGGCTACAATGCCGCCATGCGTTCCGTTTCCATACACGTTGTTGGCGGCCAGTCTAGTCACAACATCGGCAAGCTCATGAGTACCATTGCAATTGTAGAAAGCCTCGGTGCGCTGGTCGCAGGCCCGCTGCTCAACCAGCTGTTTCAGTGGGGTATGGCTTTTGGTAGCGCATGGCTCGGCTTGCCTTTCCTGGCAGGCATGCTCGTATTTGCTGGTCTCTCAGTCGTCACCTTCAAAATTGACGTGAGCGATAGAGAGGCTGCGTATACTGAAGTTCATAGTGATGACGAAGACGACGCTATCGAACTGCAGGAAAGAGCAAGCACGTCTGCTCTGGAACACGAAGGTCTCTATCGATATTCAACATCAAGAGACTCAGTCCATATTCAACGTTGAAAGGGAAACAGCGGTGACTTTGCGACCTAGTGCCATACATTACGTTAATAATACAACGCCAGCACTTTCCATCTCTACCAAACGCGACTTCCACTTGTTGCAGATGCAACATGCTAACATACCAACCTGAAGCAGGAGCACCTACTGCAGTGCAACGACGTGGGGTCTGTTCGGCTGGAGTGCTTGCGTTTTCAAGCCCTTCAACACTCATTGGGTACCTCTGATCAACACCTATTTAGCAAAGCCTCGCTACATCAAGTTGTTGTTTTCCCGCTCTACTTCACTGTCGCTCAGTTTTATTTGCGTCCGCAATGCTTGCACGCGCCTCCAGCGATGCTGGCACTCGCTTGCGACGGTCCAAGTCCACGTCGACTAATCATCGACATGCACCGTCTACCATCGTACCCTTAGATCCTGACATAGCGCAACAGCATGCTATCGCTGCTGCCACTGCAGCATTTATCCGATCTCAGCCCCAAGAGCAATTCGAACGCAAAGCAAACCTTAGCGTGGAGCTCTGCAGAAGCAAGAGTACTGCAAGCCGCAAACCACTCACCTTACAAGGCAGCCACTTTCCTCCGAGAGCACTCAGTATTCGATCCGTACCACCGCAAACGAAAACGCTGACAACCAGCACGCATCGTAACTCCACCTCATCTGCACCACAGCCGGACAGCGTTCCTTCCGTAAATCCTGCGCCCAGTAGTGACAGGCAGCCTTCTTCAGCGCAGCCGTTGTCAGGTCAGCCTTCAATGGCCTTCGACGAGACTGGTAGCCCTACTTCGCAGCCACATTTACATCGTCATAGCGTAGCGTCGTCCATCACATCACAGCAGATAAGAAGAGCTCGCTCTATGTACTACGCCAGCAGCGTACAGACCGGGTCGCCTATCGCACGACCGCTATCCAAGTACCTCACTACTCCACCGCCAACGGATACAGGCTCTACGCTGAGCAATGCAGCACTCACTTACGTACCAACTCGGGCAATATGCCCCTCTCCACTTGCTCAACCTCAAGCGCCTGTAGCTATTGCTGCGGGGCAAACAATTGACGACGCTCGAGACAAATACCTGCAAGCATTCCAACAACGTTCAATCAAACCTAAATCGTCACTCTTCCTGGCCCCATTCAAAAAGAGACAGGATAGATCCAGAGACATCACTAAACGTCTGTCGTCGCATTTGACGTCTACGCCCTCTACTGACTGTAACACGATGAATGACACAGTCGAGATCACGGTGAGCGATTTCATGCCGACGCAGGCTAGGAAGGAGAGGCGTTCTTTCTCGGGCTCACTGAAGAGAAAGATCAGAAAGGTTTTTCGACGCACCTCCGACAAGCTGCATAGCCTTCCAGTTCAGCATATCCAAGCTAGTCGTGACTATTTCCACCATTCGATAACATTGAACAACGATGGTGGTGGCGACATACCCAGCCCAAGTGAAGAGGTGCTCCGAGCAGCGCGATCCCGAAGTCCATCTTCTCCAACCTTGGACGGGGGCCACCCTCGTCCCATTCGACCATTATCGCGCAGTAGTAGCAAAGATAGCGCTCACAGCCTCCACAGCGAATCCAACATGTCGCACATGTGCGCTTCGCGAGTCACGAGTTGGGGTACTGCCACGTCTGGGGAGACGCTTACACAGCGCGCGATCAAGCGTCTGACGGTAATTCATGAAGCTAAAGACAGTATTGGAAGTGTCGCCGAGAGATCTAACTCGGTTTCAACCGACCGTCAATCTCTTCGGCTTTCCGCGTTTACGGCCTTCAGAGATCCTATGCCAATGGGAAGTCTCACAGAAGAGGTCACAACACCCCCAATCGATCCCAAACGAATGTTTTCGGCTCTTTTGCGCGAGATCGATGCATCTAAATCCGCTGGACTCCCAACCAATCACCCAGACCGCATACCAGGTACAGAAAGTGACGTATTCGAGTCGAGCAAGACTCAAGAAATATACTCGGGCGCTCATGCACCGCATGTCAGCGCCAATGAGGACCATAAATCATGTGCAAGCAGTGATCAAGATTCACTGGCTTGCCGACCAGACAATTTAGCTACCCACAGCATTCCAACCAAGAAAAGCTCGATCAGATCCTTTGGGCAAGCTATCATGTCCACGGTACGCACCGTGACACCAGTCCAAACAGAAATTCTTTCGAATGCAGATGAGACAGCCAAAGCTCAAATTGATCCGAGCGCCTCATCGCCAGGCGACTCATTGGGGTCAACAACGGGTGATCAAGAGAATCGCATGGCACTGTTCAAAAATTTCCGACTGTCCAAGAAAAAGTTACGTTGGCAATACTGGCGCAATAACGTGTCACCATCCGGTCGGACTCTGCTGACATCCACACAGGGGTGTAATAGTCTCCCACAATGCATCAGCCGGAACGTTCACACCATCAGCAGAGCAAATCGAGTCGCGAGTAGCAAGGGCAAAAAATCGTTGGCAAACGCCCTTGAATGAGAGCACGATTCCTCAATTCTCGCGCGAGACAGACCAACTCCACATGGTTGTCGACTTTGCTCAACAAGGATCGCCGGACAAGGTCGATGCTGCATGTGACGAACCAGCATCCGCACAGTTGACCGCGACACAGCTGTCGCAGCCTTTTGAGATACCCATGTCTCCCAGTATCTATTCCCGAAACACCGATGGGGCAAGTATACCTCCCACCGACAGTGTATTATCTTTGACAAGCCCTGACCAGCATCAACCCGGTCAGCAAGGAGGCTCAGCCGTCATACTAACCAGCCAGTCCGTACGAAGCTACGTTATAGGTACACCATCCCCAAAGCGACCGCGCTCGACGCGCTCTAGCCGTGATTGGAGAGCCTGGCTGTCAAATGAGGTTTCTGCAATTGACACGGTCAATCGGGAGAATCATGTCATTGACGAACAGTATGACACGCCCTCGCAGCAACACAAGCGTGACTTAGCCCAAACAACCCAGACCACGCAAACTGGGTTTGAAGACACGACGGTAATCCTGCGAGAGTGTTTTGACACGTCCACATCTCGAGTACAGCAACTGGCGCCAAATGAAATAGCGTCCGAGCAGCACATGAGTAGATCAGCTACGTTTCGAGGACGCTTGGACCAAACTGTAGATGTATCGACTGATGAGATAGTCACAAATCAGGGCCTGAAGCTCGACGCATGGCGGCAAGATTCAGTACCTTCCACATCGCCTCTCACATTGCACAAAGACCATTCGACACCAAGTAGCAAGTCTTCTACTGCGCAGCCTCCGCTTGTCACACCTGGTTCCGCCCGCATGATCGATCGGTTTCCATTCCTCGACACTGGCAGACAATCGAGCAGCAACAACTCACGGAAATCGCATCACTCGGAGTCGCCAACAAGCAGTGAAGGATCCTCGCTGATAGCACCAAAAAGAACATCCAAGCTCCAAGTCATCTATTCCGATCTCCCTGCTCCAGCTACAGGCTTGGCTACAGCCAATTCACCAATCTATGCGACAAGGAGTACTGAATCCCTTCAGAAGAGCAAGGAGAACACGGCACCGCCTTTGATGGGAGAGCAGACAAAGTCTCACGCATCAAGCGTCGAATCAGTGCCCCGGTTCAATTCATTGCAGCAACTCTCACCGTCAGCTTTGCGTAGGACCTCGTTCAAGGTGGCAGATGATTCAATAGATACCGCAAACGTGGGTCGGTCAAAGCATCCCTCAATCTCAGTCGAGACAGTGGTTGCTCGGCCCGGCCTGCGTATCACTATACGACCATTGTCTCCCGAAAAGCTTTCGCGCCGGCCTCGCAGTGCCTTTGACCTGCGTGATACACCCTCGCCCCGACCGGCGTCGGAGATTCGTCGCACAGCGCTACAGTGCAAGGCATATTCACGTTCGTCGATCCAAACTCTCGATCCAAAATCCGATGCGCAAGCACTAGAGCACAATTTACAAGATATCCATCAGCGAGACGGTAGCGTGACACCGGGCCATCGGATGGCTGATCGCTTCTTGAAGGAGCGAAGGAGCGCTGCAGTACTTGAGCGAGGATTACGGAAGAGTCCTGGCACATTCGTGAGGGAGGATACGCCTGCATTTCTTTGACATGGGACTCTGTTAGTGGATATAGTTGTTTTGCTGTGTAGGTTGGCTGTGGCGGTTGATGGTCTGGTTTTAGATCAACATACACGTAATAAGATACAAGATTACACACTAGAATAACCAGAGATGATCAGCCATGTATGGAGTAGTCTCTTCCCACTCAGCGGTGATGAGCTCATTGGCCGACCAAATGGCCTCGCTAACGGTTTTTACAGGCTGCGAGTCATGCAGAAGCATTCGCATGAGGAGAACATCGAAATAGGTCTCTGGAAGACTCCTGAGGTCCAACCGGCTCGTAAAGTCCTGAAAGAGAGAGTGGTGATACTAAGAGTAGCTTCCAAAGAAAGACAGACTGAGAAGGCCAAAAGGGGTCCTATGGCAGACCAGGCATGGTGACCCATGAGCTCCGCCACACCTGGCTGGGTGCCATCAATACACGCAGTGGCAGCAAAGGAGGAAGGAGCCTCTGCGAAAGCAACCTTGTGTATATTCGATATCGGTCGCTCAGTCGCTGACAATATGCCCTGGTGCCACCGCCTGCTCACATTATGGCGGCTCAAGAGCGTACAGTCAGCCTAATTCATTACTGATGCCAATCAAGCGTATCAAGAGCTTCCCTACAGGGTGATGATAGCAAAATTTGTCGCCGACGCAACGCTTTGGGTCCGCGACGTCGATCTATAACTCCAGAACAATTGCATGCTAAAGCTTCACCTGGTCAGCTCAAAATCTTCGAATAGAGTCGTCATTACACAGATAGAGCCTTGTTTCCAATGTACCATAAAGCTAGAGCTAAGCATTACTTAAAGGTGCCCACCTCGAAGATCTGGCGCTACTTGAGCTACTAATGACATTCTAACCACCAGCACTCCCTGGGTTGCTGACAACCTGACAGCTGATTTGTTTTTCCGCCAATGATTCTTAAGCCACTGAAAGATGTATCTGCTATCGATCTCTCATACTGAACTGGAAACTTTGCTCCGACAGGTGAGACGCATAAGTGCTCTTGGAGAAGTCAACAGTGTTTCGCAGGGACAAAACATGAAAGACGGGCAGACCTGACCTCCAATACATGAAATAAATAGATTATAAAAATTTTACATTTGCAAGCTTATATGGTATTCATTGACTGATTTGTGAGCTGCATTGTGATGAAAGGATGGTATGTTCGCCTTCAAGCTAAGGAAGTACTATCTGCTAAGCACCTACGATGACTGCCAACACTAGCATTCGTCATATAAGCGGTATGAAGGACCACACTTGTGTTGCCGGCTGCACGTTCGTGTAGCATAGGCCGGTTTATCCTGTACAGTTCGTCATCGAAAGGCTACACCGGCCAAATTTTTGTTCACGCCAGAGATGTGCATGTCCCCTCACTGTGCCCCTCACCAGGCGTTGCCGTGGTGACGCCGAGAAAATCTCTGTACTATGTAGCGTTTGATAGGTCTCCGCAATCCAGCGGAGCTGTAGCCCATTGCAGCCAAAACAACACCTCAGTCGGTGCCCATGAGGTCGGTACAATAGCGGTAGTATGCACAGCTCGGTGGTTTAGTATGTGAGGCTGTCGATCTGCCGTTGGAACCCAACAAGCTCACGTGAGACGTGGCATAAACCGGGCTGCACTTCCAGCAAACTGCTCCTCTGTTTCTGTGATAGATGACGTAGTCGGTGAGAGCCCTGTCGTGCCCGAGGCACCCGCAGTGCTCAGACACCAGCTGCCATGCGAGGACCGGATCAGCGAAGGATCAATAAGCGCGTGGGTATATTGAGAGATGTGCGCTCAGCATCGTGAGTCGTACCGCGAGGCATCGAATGTGTGACCTGACAGATCGTGAAATCGGATTCGTGTGTGGGGCTGGTGTGTGTGGCTGATTCTTAGAGGCAAGTACAGGCGCGCGCTACAAGTGGATCTGATATTTGGCGACGCTCAATGCCGTCGTGTGAGCGGTGTGAGCCTCAGATGTTCGGCACTGTGGTAAAACTGTGATAGTAAGGACTGGGGATCCTGTCAGAAAACGCCGAACGATTTTAAGTGCCCGAGGAGGATCCGACCGCGAACTTGGGAAAGATGTGCAGACGTCAGAGCCCCACCAGGGCGAAGTTCGAGCGACACTTTTGTAGAGTTGTCGTGAGGCTGTCGGGAGACCCTGGTTCTACATTTGTAAGCTAGCGGGATATAAGCGAGTTGTATGTTTGGTTGCGCTTCTGATTGGCCAGTCGCTAGACAAGCGGTGTAAAGCGGTGAATGCATTGAAGGGCATTGATACGAAAGAGGATGTTGTGCGAAAAGCGACCTCGGTGGAAGCCGCGGTGGTAGCCACCATGCGCGAGCGTCGTCGCATTGAGAGTGGCAAAGAGCAGGACAATCTTGGAAAAGACAAACGTTGCAATACCAGAGAGATGCGGGGAATCAGCCTATGATTAGCACAAGCTTCTTCTCGCCTTAGTGAGCGCCTCCAAAGCTCAGTATAAGCCGGGCATTCTAGTCTGGTCATGCCTTGACCGCCACCAGCCCGTCAAGCGCGTATCGAGAAGAGGCACGGCATCTTTGCGCATGAAGCACGAACGCAAGGTTGAGCGTTCAGAGCCCAGATCTCAACATATCCATATCGGAAACGAGCCAGTAGTACAAACTGGTCACAATGTCTGTCGGGAGTTCCGAAGTAGGGCTCCGCACCAGGGGCGACGTGACACAGCCGTGAAGCGATAAGGCTCTAACTCAGGTGATTTGAACCAGAAAAGAACGTGCAATAATCACTACTCATATTTTCTAATGGTGTTGAAGAAACTAGAATCTTGTAAGCTGAGTTTGGAGGCTGAGGGTATTGAAAGTCATGTGTCGGTAGAGTCTGCCGGAGGATGGCTGCCACTGACAAGACTCAGCCGCGCTAGCATCCGAGTTGCCTCGAGCAGGTGGTCAGAGAGAGCGTTCCTGCAATCTGAGTGGGTGGAGGGGTGCTTTCCCGGGCAAGATTGGACAGCCCTGGCTGGCTGTTCACGAAAAGGTGGCTGACGATTGGTGAGCAAGTCTGCGACATCCGATCATATGGTAATCTGCCAGGGCAAGCGCCCCCCACATCAGCTTGAACAGTCGGTATACTCGTAATGATGTTGTCGCTTGCAACAAGTATAGATTGTTGTGGTGTACTGGGACCGCGTCATTTGAGACCTTTGACCAAGACTCTTATCCATCTATGACTGTTCTTTAGTCCAGTCTGATCAGTGGTACCGTGACTAGGTAGCTACTTGGGCACCAGGCGGCAGTGCTGTTCACGCAAGCGAACTCGTCACGGTTTGGGGAAACGCGCACGCAAGTCGCGATGAGCGCGAACCGTACTTTCGACAATCGCGTCAGCGTGCCCACAGCCACAAGCGAACTGTGTGTGAGCTTTTTCGGGAGAAGGCTCTTACTAGACTGGCACAAGCGGAGGTGCGTGAGAATGAGGCTGGGAGTGAGGGCCCTCGATCAGATGTCACGGTGTCGGTGTGTGCCCCGCACTTAGCGCCGGTCCTTTTTTTCGATCCTTGCCCTTTCACGTCCTCCACTTCTTCTGCATCTCGGTTGCGCGACTCGCGCGGGCGCTTTAGCAAGTCTACGGGCGCTTTTTGTGGGACCTTCGATCGACATGACCTGCAGCAACGCTCAGTTCTCCGCGCTACATTGTCTGGTGGCCTATGCATTTGAGCATGCAGGCTGCAGGTGCGATACTCCACTAGTCATCTGGCACCCAATGCTGGCTCCTTGCACCACACCCTTTCGGCGCCAAATGCCCACTTGACCTGTCATTCCTCTCCCTGCGCCTTGGAATTCCTGCCATTTTCGTCGATAGTGAACCAAGCTTTCCGTGCTGATCCGCTAATGTAGAGCATCCTGGACACAGCTGCATGGCGGTATCTCTGTAGAGTGCTCCAACATCTATATAGTCCCGCATGTATCCTCCGATATCTTGCTTTCGACACCCGGTGAGCTCGAGGAGGAACTTCAGGACGTCAAGGGCCACCAATATTCCAGCCTTCAAATTGTTGCCACCAGCCTGTCTTCTATCAGGCAAACAAACCTACCACCCATTTGTCTTACCTCTCAAGACTGCGCCCTCCTGTGACTCCCACCCCGTCACATATAAAAGAGTTGCCCGACCCGTCTTCTCAACTGTGGGGATCGAGAAAGTCGTATCGCTATCCCAAGTCTGTTCAGCTGAACAGCGTTTGCAGACACCCTGCTTTGCCTGACATTGACCGGCTGTGAGCCGGGCAAATCGAAGGAGAGAGTGTCCAAAGCTGTCGTTAAGAAAGTCGAGTCCAATCTTGCGCCATCTCTACCACTTCACCATTCTTCGGCCTTCCAAACGCTCAAAGATCTGGTCGCAACCATGCCTTCTTATCTGCGACAATCGGCCCGGTCATTCTCATTCCCCCCTTGCATCGACAGTGTGGATGTGGGGCCTCCCTACGATGCTGGTCTTCCAGACATCGACGATGAGCCTTTTGCTCACTTCCTCACGCCGTTGAGCGAAGAAGATGACCCTTATGATCCCATGTCACTCAGCGCCGGCATCATCGATGGGCCACGCACAAGCAGAGCGACAAAGTTCCGATCCAACGTGTCGAACAAGTGGGCACGCTATGTAAAGCAGAATCATACACAGCTTCACACGCGGTACCACGTCCCATCAATACCCGAGGAGGATGAAGAGTCCTTCATGGGACTGGATGATGCTCGCCTCAACGATTCGCCTCAGACCATTGCACATACTTCTCCACGGATCACCATCACAGAGCCAACACGCGGTCGTGCCCAGGAGCTGGTGCAACGTAAGGAGCGCAACCGACGACAAAGAACGTCACGCACGCTCTCCGGCCATCGCCACTCCTGGCGCGAGCCGAGCCCTGAGTTGTTCACTGTCGACGAATCGGAAGAAGATGAGGTACTCGTTCGACGCGCAAAGACACGCAAGGCCAAGGATGGCGCAGAACGCCGGAGGTCGTCGACGAGATCGAAGTCAAGGGTAAAGACAGATGTCCCAGAACGAGCCAGATTGTAGGACGAAAATCAGGCATATGCATTGGAGGGAGTTTTTTCGGTATCTTTGTTTCATGTCGTCGCATTTACAGGCGCTCAGTGGCTCTGACCGCATAGCATATCCAGCATTGGGCGGCGTTTTCATTATTCGGGCTTGCTGCACTGCACAGCCATCTGCATTGGGCGGCGTTTGGGCGTGAGCATTTACAACCGCATCAGATCGAGCGATGAGATAAGACTAGCTAGTACGAAAACATGGCCATCACTACATTGAAGGTACACTTCTCCGTCGTGACTTTGCAGCTGAATGCTAGCGCGAGTCAGTCCTACACTTGCCCCACGCTCGCACTCACTAGGTCTGCACACCCTACTTAGCGCAAAGTACCGTGACGTCCACCCCGCATCTCTCACGGCGATTTCACGCCACCTTTGCATATGCACATCGCGCTTGCCGCTGAGAAGTCGATTTGCTATCAACGATTCACTCGGCATCCGGCATCGCAGTTCTAAATTCTTGAGCCCAAGGTGGGATTGCAGAAGATGTGTCGTGAGTTCCCCTGTCCAGCTGCGCCTGTCAAACGCCTCTTGTCACCTGTCACGCCCATACAGCATGTCTCAGCCATGTTGTACGCAGCGCTTGCCCCTCGGCTCCTCCCGCGGAGGGTCTCAAACCTCAAGTTGATCCTGATGATCATTACCTTCCACGATTTGTCCAAGAACAGCAGTGTGTGATAGTGTGGATGTGCAGATTGCCGTCCGTCGCGACTCCGTCACGAGGAGGCGCAGGTGATGGGCGGTTTCATGTGCAGAATGGGAAAGTCAGGGCGGTGCTTTCACATGTAGTGTGGAGATGGGTGTCTTGGACGTATTGAGATGTGGATATGGGAAACTGTGCAAGGGAAGGCGGAGCGACGCGAGGCCGCTTGCGCGTGCACAATGCAGATACGCGGCAGGTCTTAGGTGCGCGTGTGAAGTTGAAGAGTGCAATGTATGTCATGGTACATTTTGCCTAGCTGTGTCTTGCAGAGCGATACTGTATACTAACTTCATCGTTGTTGTTTCTCGTATAAGGCCAAGCTGCGCTGTCGATCCGCTGCGGAGATACAAGTGCTTTTGGAACAAGAGCTTTCCCGCGGCATGTCTCGACACATAACAATGCTATTCAAGGTGAGTACGTCAGGACTGCCCGTGAGGGTTGCGCCGGTGGGGCTCATTGCGGATAATTGTCAGGCTTTGGGTCTTATCTGCGATTTTCAGAAAAAAGGTGCGACTCATCAAGACTACTCTGCTGAGACTTTTGCCCTGCGTCGGCACGGCCTGATATGCCGCTGTCAAAGTCGATATACCTTGATGACACCATCGTGCATGTTCCCCTGCGAGTAAAATGCAGAGAACGTAGCGATCGAGCACCTGGCATGCACCTCTTGTCACTTAAAAACGCTAATCATTGCTGGCTTCACTGCAGCTTGCATATTGCAACGTGGCTACCTTGCATTGTATATGACAAGCTGCATTCTGCACATTGCTTGATCCAGTACGTAGATCGGCCTCAACACATGCCTACTCTGTGTGATCGACTCCCGTCGCGGTTGGGTCGGCTTGCCCGAGACCTCCAGGATGTAGAATTCAGGATGTCCTTATACACATGAATGGTGCTATGCACCAAGTGCTTCCACTTCTATTCATCAGCCTTCTCTGCCATCCAGCCAGCTTGTGCAGTTGACGCATCGCTTCGCCTTCTCGCTTATGTACTTCCTGCAGTACTTGCATTTGACTTGCCTCTTGACGATGTTATCGCCACTGGTCCTGCTATAGGTCATTGCAATGATCCATAAGCTCACCGCAATGAGCAGGAATCTGAGGATCTTGTCAAAGAAGTTTCCCCAGGCTAAGACCAGGGCTCCATCGTCCAGCGCTTGCTTGACGGTATTGTAGCCCGTGCTGATGGTACCATTGTAGTTTGGTCCCTTGTGCAAAACGGCAAACTTTTCGTCGAGATTGCGGCTGAGGAACGGCAGGAGCGAGATGATGGGCAGGATGATGTCGGATACGAGCGAGTTCGCACAGGCGGTAAATGCAGCGGCAAGGCTGTCTGAACGTTAGCGAAGCACGCTACACGTCTCCTCGCAGCTGAAAAGCTCGTCATTCTCGCGATTTCATAACTCACATCAGCCCGACAGCGACTTCAAGCACGTTGTCGCGTAGAGCAAAGTTGCTGAAGCTATCCCACGCCATCATGGTACGAGCGCGGACACCATGCTCTAGCTCATGGAGCTGGCGTTCTGTATTCTCGTTGAGACGAGGCATACTGGAACGGTGTTGGAAGAAAGAGAGCTGTTTGAGATGGGAGCAACCAAGTCGAGTGTGACGCGTCGACGTCATAGGCGCGCCTGGAGGAGCTACCGCCGAACACGTCCCTCGCCGTCTACAATGACTCGGCCTCCCATAACCCTCATCACTCATCGGCATTGCGCTCCTACCTTTCCAGTTCCAGCTTTGTTTTCAGTCGGCATCACTCCATGTTATTCTCACCGGAGTCCAAGCTTCTAATTGCATCTACATATGACGACTTTGCATGTAGGCAGGCGAAGAGGAGTGAATTATGGACAAGGACCAGCAGCTGTCCTAGGCTGGCACACGACCCTTCACAGAAGCAGGAATCGATAATGCGAAATCTCTTTTCTCTACTCTAACCATTCGAGTTCGAAACAAGCCTACAAAAAGCTCAACTTGGCACCAGTTCTGCATGGTTATCACATGGATCGCAACCTAATCTAACGTCATATGCGAGCGACTACAAGTATTGGAGGATCTCGCAAACCTGCCACCGAGGCTTGCTGAACGCCGCCGCGGATAGAAGCAAAGCTGTGCAATCAACGCTATTACCATGGAGATTGCGCAATCAATGGAAATTTCTAAGGATTTTGATAATAGTACTGCCGCGAATTGAAGGAACTAAATCCCGTTGCGCTTGCAGCGGGCGTATCGTCACAGTCTTTCTCGTACATCATGTCGCCACCCAATCACGATATCAACCTAATGGACTGGAAGGTGCATCGACAGTATCCATGGCCCGTTTCCAATGCCGAGTGACTAGAGAACGAAAGGGCGAACTGCGAAGCTGTAGGCCACACACCAGTGTGAAGATAAAAAACCGTTCTCGTTCGCGAGCGGGAATGCACCCCAGGGTGAAAGCGTCGGTGAGCAAAGGTAGCGATTTTGCGCGTCAAAACCTGGGATCACGAATACGCAAGCCTTCTGGCGTTGAGACAAGCAGCTCCACCGCGCGCCATTGCCGACTATCGCAATTGTGGAGACCGATGGTGAATTGAGGGCGCACCTTACCATTTCTGGTGCATTCACCCTATCAGGTCCATTGTTTCGAATGACCATGGACTCGCGCCTCTTCATCTGCAGAGAAGCTCAGACAAGGAAAATGCATCGAAATTGAGACCATTACTCTCCAGAACTGCGCACCGAATGAGATGGCGACCCAACAGCCTAAATTGGACAGCCTCCGACTATAGTCGCATCCATCGCGTGAACAAGCAATGTACGCCACCGATTGCGAGCATTTCTAGTGAATGTAGTCCAATGAGTCGGGGACGGCCAAGTGCCCAGATATAAGTCGGCGTCTCCCAAGAAGTCTTATCGAATGCTTGTCGATCGCCCATAGCTTGTCTGTTGCCAGCAACTGTGCCTTCAGTAAAGCCGGCATCATGGGTAAGCAATGTGCTGGGCCCAAGACCTGGAGTGTACTACTAATTGCTCGTAGCTGCAAATAAGGATTTCCAAGAGAAAGATCTCGAGTCCGCATCTGCCTCTTCTCACCATACCCCCACCGCTGGCGACTACACTGCGCCTACAGCAGAGGAGGAAACAACCCTGAGGAAGGTAGCCGGTGGGATCCCACCGATCGCATATCTGATCTGCGTTGTTGAACTTGCCGAGCGTGCGTCCTACTATGGCGCAAAAGGTGTCTTCAACAACTACATGCAATTTCCTCTGCCCGCGGGGGGCGATGGCACAGGAGCTGTACCGAAGAGCAATCCCAATGGTCACGCGGGTGCACTGTCAGTCAAGTCTCTCAATCCCAAATGTTGCACTGTTAATTCAACACAGCAACCAGGGTCTCCAGTTCGCATCAGCAATGTCCATTCTCTTCACGTTCCTGTCATACACAATCCCAATCTTTGGCGCTTGGCTCGCTGATGCTAAGATCGGCCGCTTCAAGGGTATCGTTTGGGGTGTTTTGATCGGTGGTGTCGCTCACATCATTATGATTGGTGGTGCTGCGCCTGCTCTGCTGAAGGCTGGTAAGGGCGTTGCGCCTTTCCTCGTCAGCTTCATCCTGCTCGCTATTGGTGCTGGTATCTTTAAGCCGCTTGTCGCTCCTACGCTGCTCGATCAGTATGAGCATCAAAAACCTTACACCAAGACTCTCAAGAGTGGCGAGAGGGTAATCGTTGACCCAGAGACTACGATCCAGCGCATTCTGCTAATCTTCTATGGTTTCATCAACGTTGGAGCCTTCTTTGCGATTGCTACAACTTACGCAGAGAAGTACCTTGGCTTCTGGATCGCGTTCCTTCTCCCTGGTATCGTGTACTTCTTGCTGCCAATTCTTTTGTTCTTTATGAACAAGCGCTTGGTGAAGAAGCCAGCAGTGGGATCTGAACTTATTCAGTTCTTCAAGATCATCGGTACTGCCATCAAGGGAAACAAGGGAAAGCTCTGGGGCAAGGGTTATTGGGATGCTGCACGACCTGCCACACTCGCCGCTCAAGGCCGCACCGTCACATGGACCGACAAGTCTGTGGCTGATGTCTATCGTACGCTCGAAGCGTGTCAGATCTTCCTTTACTTTCCTCTGTGGTACCTTAACGACGGCGGTATTGGTGCTGTCCAGTCGAACCAAGGTGCTGCGATGACCACAGAGGGTGTACCAAACGACCTGCTGAGCCATTTCAATCCGCTTACGATTATTGTCTTTTCTCCGATCCTTAGTCATGGTCTATATCCTCTGCTCAGGCGCTATAACATCAAATTTGGACGTATCAACCGCATCACGACTGGGTTCATCATTGCCGCAATCTCTGGAGCAATTGGTGCAATTGTTCAATGGCGCGTCTACAAGACCTCTCCATGCGGGTACTATGCCTCTGACTGCGACGGTGTCTCACCCATCACTATCTGGTGGCAGCTCCCCAATGTCATGCTGGGTTCTATTTCTGAGGTGTTCGTCAACATCACAGGGTACGAGTTGGCTTACGCTCGTGCGCCGCCCAACATGAAGTCGATTGTTATGGCTCTCTTCTTGTTCAACACTGCTCTTTCTCAGGCGCTCGCAGAGCTTTTGATCCCTGCCATTAAGGACCCTCATCTTATCGTAAGTGATCTACTGCCGGAACCATTCAAAACATCTATGCTAACGTGACTTAAGTGGGTCTGGGCTGGCCCTGCCATTGCACTTGTTGCACAGACTGTCATCTTCGTCTGGAGACACCGTAACATTAACGACGATGAATTCATGGTATACGAAGAGGAGGCGCCATCGGAGATCGTTCAGGCTATCGAGACAGAGAAGAAATAGGGGTCCGATGATATTCTTCGCAGTAAAGTATGATCACACCCAAGCTAAATAACCCAATAAGATCGTAATTCGTTTCTCTGATGCTATCTATAACTTCATTTCATGATCGCTGCTACCAGTGTCTTTTGTGCAGCGTGGCGAGACCAAGACCTCACCAAAACCCAAACGCCATCGCCATGCTATGAAACAGAGTAACGGGCGTCAGCACCTTACATGCCGAAGCCGACAGCAACAATCACCGCTACCACGACCGCCAACAAGCTCCCCTGTGCCCTGGCCACACCGCCCTCGCTCTCCTCGGTCAACGGCTCAGTGCTCAAACTCCTCCTGCCAGAAATAGATCCCGTAACACCGTTCGCAGCATCCACACTCGCGATTGCTGGTCCAACGTTGAAGAAATCAACTAGTACCGCCCATGGCACCCTACCATACACACTTGTACAGTTGCTCACAGCCGTTCCCAAGCTACCATACCCGGTCTGCGCGTTCGTCGTTGATGCGTACGTCTCATTGGGCGACTGGATGCCAAACAGCTGAGTCTCGTACAGGAAGTGGTTCATCAGGAACATGCGACCGCCGGTGGAGGCAGTGGTGAGGCCGGAGGGGCGCGAAGGAGTGCAGGAGTAGTTGCTGGGATTGACGTTCTCGTAGTTGTTTTCGAAAACGTACGTGAATTCGTCCATGAGGAAGGGGTACTGGGATGATGGCTCATTCAGCGAGGCGACGAAGGTCATCAGGCGTGTGTTGTTGCCAATCAGGGCGTCGAGTGTGGGCCACGTTGTGGGCACGCTGGTAGAGGGTGGTGTGTAAGCGTATTCGGAGATGCCGGAAGACTCGAATTGGGCGCCTAGGTCAGACGCGCTGGCGGAGTCCGAATTTACGAGCAGGACGGTGACGACGTCGTTGGTGTTCCGGTCCATCCAGGTCTTGATTGTAGAGAGCCAGGATTCGAGGGTTCCAGCGTCAAGCAAGTCGCAGGAGCTGTGGCAAAGGTGCCACTCATCTGCGCCGGTGCCATTATCGCTCTTGTGCACCTGCGCGGACAGTAATCGTACACCAGCGTCAAGCTGTGTTGTTGTGTCGTAGTAGTGGTTGCCAGAGGTAGAGAAGGATGTATTCTTGTTACGCAGGAAGGGTGAGTCGTGTGCGCCAAGCTGTGTGATGTTGTTGTAAGCCCTCGAGCACAAAGATGGCGAATTGTTGCATGCTGTCTGTGCGGTTGCGGTCGAGTAGAGAAGGGCAGATGCCGCAACAAAACTTCTGAAGAACATGGTATGAATGTTCAAAAAGTCCAAAACGTAGAGGCGATAGTATGCGAGGCTGTACGTCAAACAAAGTCGTTAGTGGGTAGTGAAGTCAGAAGCGACAGTGGTTGCACTCGTTGATCGTAATTATCACGAAGAGCGAAATAGGCCAAAAGCATCGAGGTCCAGGGTGCCAGCGGTATTATAGACACGCAGCGCTGCAGCACTCACAGGTGGCACTGTCGTCAGCGTGGCTGTCGCATGCGTATCGCAACCAAATAGTGGAGCCATAGAGTTTGGCACACCACACGAGCACAGCCCCGGAGCCGCGAAGAAGTTTCAGGCGTCGTCAGCTGTGCAGCCGAAGGCGCCGCGACACGTCCGAAACATGGAGCATTATGCGTTCTTGCGGCTAGAGTGGCCGGAAAATTGTACCCAAACGACCCAGCAACGGCGCGTTGGCATCCGGATGGTTGGACTGTGGATTCAATGTGGTTGGAGTGATGGGCGTGGTGATGTCAAAACAACGGATTTGGGTGGACCCTGAGGCGTGTGCTGTTTTTAGAGTGGCTGCGCTCGCGTGCGCTTAGCGCCGATCAGCCCTGTACCACGCTGCTGCGGAGGCGTTAGAGGCGCCCTGTTGCTTGTGCGCATCAAACATAGAATTGCAATAAAGTAGAGCCGCGCCCACGTTAGGATGTGCTACCCTTGGACGTTGAAAAAGGCTCACCGCGACTGATCAGCCAAGCACAGATTTTCATTGATCGTCGTATCCCCAGCCCCCAAGAAAAGCCTCCGGCTCCACTTCTCCAGGTGTACGTCAGCAGCGGTTCAACAATCAGCCTTCTGTGGATGACAGTGTAGGCTGTCATCTTGAATCTCCTTCGTCAGTCAGTGTGAATGGTCAGGCTGACAAGTGCTGTCACAATCTCGGTCCTCGGGCTTGGGTACTGTCGTCAAACGAGCATCCAGCGCCCAGCATCATCATGGGGTTGCAATGCCTTAGCTTCCTTAAGCGCGGGAGAGACTCCAAAACACAGCACTATGCTCAAACAAAGATTTCGAATGTGCAGCACAATTGAAAATCGTAGGCCTTGCACCAGGCCAGAGCAGACAGGATGGGACTAAGTTCGTGTTCGTATCGTGTTGTCACTCTGACTCCACCTAACAAAGCATTGAAACCATCGTTAATAACAAGCTTACAATCAATCAGAAACATCATGTTCTAGCCACATCTCCCCAGCGTCCAAGGTTACACACAAGGTAGATATTTGCTACACGTTTGTCGGAATTATAGTACTTGACATGAGCTGCCATTGTGCCTGCATCGTGACAGGCGCGTAATATACCGGCATAGATACCTGTATTCCTCGGCCCAACGGCAACATGATCCTTTGAAGGTACGTTGCTTATCACATCAATTGCCCTTCAACAGCACTTCAGTCTCGTCTACTGTACCAAAGGCTGCATGCCTCCGTTCGCCATTGTCAACAACACCGAATCTCACCTTGAGGTCGGACAGATCCTTTGTCACACCATTCCCGCCCCCCAGACTGGCCTCCTTTGCCAACTGATTCATAACACCATCGCCGTGCGTTGTAGTGCACATGATCTGTAGGAAGCCGCCCGACGATGCAGGTGTGCCATTCTGGAAAAGTGCAACAAGACCAGCCAGTATGAAGGCAAGTGACACGACTAGCGCGGCAGCATATGCAGCGATCAGGCGTATCTGGTTGTTGAGCACGTATGCTGCTTCATATGAGACGTAGGTTATCACAGTGTTGACCGTATCTTCCTGGTTGTTGTTCAAGATAGAGATCGTTATGTTCCTCATAAGCTCCTCGATGACTGATGTGGAAAGGGCAAAGTAGACATCAGAGTAGAGACCAGCGGCTCTGTCGTACTCAAAGTCAGCCCACCACGTGTCTTCAATGATTGTGTTGGTAGCAAAGTAATTCTCGGTGCCTGTTTGCGTTAGTCATGCATACTGCGACTGACGTGCGTTCGTACCAAACCCTGAAATTGCCCCAGCCAGCGATCGTGTTAACAAATCGCTCATTGTGCGCATTTGTGTCCTGTGATACATCTCAAACAGCTCCGGCATGCTGAAGTTCTTAACCGCCGTTTGGTAGATAATCGTATTAGGGGACGGCACAGCCTGCATGACATCGTAGAAGAGCGAGCTTTGATCTAGGCCCGACATATTAAAAGGCTGCCCATCGGTGACATTGACTGTCACAACCTGACCTGCATTCATATATTGAATGCGCGCTGTGTAGGTTGAATTCATGGTAGTGCAGCTCATGTTCTTGAGTTCGCCCCCAATCTCCCTCCGATAGCTGAGGTCGAATTTGAGCAGACCGTCGGATTCATATGGTGCTGCCATGTATTGAGCCAGACTGGCATCCCAAGATGATAACCGGTTTCCTTCCAGACTTTCGTTTTTGTAGAGACTGAACACTCTCTGTTCGAGATTTTCGTTTGGGGTGCCGTCTTCGCAACGTAACGTGGGCGCAGCAAAAGTTAGTGCATACGTGCAGTTGTCTCCGCAGGATGAGCCCGCTGTGTCGTACATGCCTTCACGGATTGTGCGTTTTGCGATTTTGGTAAATATGCGATCCGGTTGGCTGCCACAGTCAGATACAAATATAGGAGTCCTGTCAATCGTGAATGAACTTACAGGTACTCGCCATCAACTCCAAGCTCAAACAATGCGTACGCGAGGAAGTCTGCGGCAGAGCCATTACCCCGATTGTCGATATCAAGAGTGTACATGCTCGTAGTCTTTTCATACGTCCTTGGTAACTGCTGCACCACGAGACTGCCAGGCGGGAAGATGGTTGCCACAGAAATCAGTGGCACAAGCAAGCCGAAGAACCAGAGCACTGGGATACTTTTGAGAATACCGAGCTGATACAGGTTCGAAGAGCTGCAGTTAAGCGAGAACAGTGCGTCTATCTTGGAGATTGACAAGGAACGCCGGCGAAGATACCACCAGAGCAGCTGCGTGAAGGCTGTGGACGCAGAGGTCGCGAGAGCAGTAGCGAAAAGATGCGCGAAAGCGACTGAGAGGGCGTTGTTCCAGCTCTGAGGGATCGTGGTGTATACAGGCTTGTGGTCAAGGTAAAAACAATAGACATAGTGAATTACCGCAATCAATACCGCTGCGAGAAAAGTTCCAATGATGACGAGAGGTGTCCAGAATCCGATATAATGTTGAGGAGTTTGCGAAGGAGCAGCTCCAGTCTCACTCCTCATCTGTTCTGAGCTGCTATCATGGGAGTCATGTTGATATACATGATGATCTGGACCTTTCCACTCTGCTTTGGCATGGACCTGCTGCTCAGGGGCGGCATGATGTATTGACGACATAACGAAAACAGGAGTAATGCACGAATGGAAATACTACGATGTCTTGTTTTCTCACGCTTATATGTGCAACACAACGCTGTGCGGCCTATTCGGGTCTGCGCAAGCCATTGCATGCAAAGTTGTATTGCATCAACATCCTAAGTCTAAGGCTGCAGAAAGTCATGCTGGACCTGAGGCTACTATGCAGCTGTACCTCCTCGCGGAATTCGACAGCCTATGGCACTCAGCCTTGTTCATTGTGGTGAAAAGCCAAGAGCTGAAACAATCTAGGGACTTTTGGCTAGATCGCGTTGACCTCAGCTGTGGCTGGAAGTGTGCCTATCAGGTGCGGGCCTACGCGGGGTCTCCGCTCACGTACTCCCCTAGTGCGGGAGCGCAAGGGAGTCGTGACGGACATTATTCCAAGTGTATCTTACAGGACATCCTCGAGAGGAGGTATTGACCATGAGGAGCAGGCTTGAGCTCGCTTCGACATCCGTGTTTAGCGCATGATTATGTCATTCTAGATGGACCTGTCTAAGTACATTCACTCTTCATCAAGTGCAATTGCGTTTACATCGAATTCGATGATGGAGAAATGTAGTTTTGTCACGATATCGACCACATCTAGACCGTGTCCGAGCTGACTCTAGTTTGTTGTGAGAATCAGTTATCGTGCCCGCTCACGCGCGACCCAGCATGACTTTTCTGTCTGCTAGTCGCTTTTCCTAATACGAGGTAGGAAATAAACGCCAATCCATTTCTACTCCTAGTATCTAAAACTGCCCTCCTCTGCCACACAGTCAGGAAAAAGCCTTCTTGATATAGATGAAAGAGGTCACGTGATGTGATACTAACTCGACGCGACAGACAATAGAACGATGGCTTCTCGGGTTTGCAAAGGAGGATATCTGGCTACCAGTAAGGAATAAATGAGGAGCATGGTCTGTTCCATTTCGTTTTCAGGATGGGACATCTTCGTTGGACTTTCGCACTTTCGGCCCGCAATTGCGTGCTCAAGTATCCCAAACTTGAACCTAGATAAGCATGATATGGTCCATCCGCATCATGAGTCGAATGAGAACAAACACTGACTGAAAGACTCTCCTCAGCAATGTCTCAGCCGGATTACGATGCTATTGTTGTTGGCGCCGGGTTCGGCGGCATCCACCAACTCTACAGTCTGAAGCAGCTGGGCCTTAAGATCCTGCTTCTGGAAGCAGCCAGTGATGTCGGAGGAACTTGGTACTGGAACAAGTACCCTGGAGCATCATCAGATGTACACTCCTTCACGTACCGCTACTCGTGGGACAACGACCTCTTGCAGACATGGCCGTGGAAGAACCTCTACCTCACTCAACCGGAAGTCCAGGCATATCTATCTCATGTAGTCAACAAAAACGACCTACGCCAGCATATCCAATTCAACACAAAGTTTCTCGGTGCGAAGTTCGATGAGCAGAGAAGTATTTGGGAGGTTCAGAGGTCAAACGGAGAACCGGTTACAACACGCTATCTGCTCACAGCGCTTGGTCCTCTGTCCGAAAAGAACTACCCCCGGATCGCAAACTTCGAATCTTTCAAGGGCGAAGTCTACCATACCGGGGCTTGGCCCGAACACTATGACTTCCGCAATAAACGCGTAGGCATAGTCGGTAACGGATCCACAGGCAGCCAGCTGCTCGTTGCGCTGGCCAAAGAAGCCAAGCATGTTACTAGCTTCCAGCGCAACCCGCAGTGGAACGTGCCGAACGGCAACAGACCCGTGACCGAGGAAGAAAGAAACTCTATCAATGAGAGCTACTCGCAGATCTGGGACGGAGTGCGCAACTCATCTGTCGCATTCGGCTTTCCTGAGAGTACGGTTCCGACATTCAGCGTAGATGCTGATGAGCGGAAGAGGAGGTTCCAGGCTGCCTGGGACAAGGGAAATGGGTTCTATTTCATGTTCGGCGTATTCTCCGACACGACCACTGACCGAGCCGCGAACGACGAGGCTTGTGCATTTATCCACAGCAAAATCGAAGAGACTGTTCAGGATTCGGAGACGGCACGGAAGCTGATCCCTACGGAGCCATATGCGCGCCGACCCATCTGCAATAATGGCTACTACGAGACCTTCAACCGCAAGAACGTCAATCTCGTCTCTCTCAAAGAGACCCCATTTACCGAGCTGACTCCAACCGGAGCAAGAACGGCTGATGGCGTAGAGCACCCACTCGATGTCCTGATCTTCGCTACAGGCTTCGATGCCGTGACCGGAAGCTACGACTCGCTCTCCATCATCGGGAGAAACGGGCGCTCTCTCAACGACCATTGGGCTGTGCGACCATCCTCATACCTCGCCTTCTCAGTCCCCTCATTTCCGAATTTGTTCACGCTGAGCGGCCCTCACCACCCTTTCACCAACGCTCCGCCGCAGATCGAGGCGCAGGTCGAGTTCATCACGGACGTGATCAAGCATGCAGGTGCAGACGGGGTCATTGAAGCGACCCAGGATGCAGAGAACTGGTGGACGGATCTGAGCAACGAGATCGTCAAGGGGAGCATCTTCCACGAACCAAAGGGCTGGGTGTTCAAGGACAATGTGGCGGGCAAGGAGCACAGCACCATCTTCTGGTTTGGAGGGCTGAAGGCGTACCGAGAGCATCTGGATGAGGTACGGAGGAATGGATTCAAGGGGTACACTTTTAGTGGGGTCGGAACGCCATAGACGACTGAGTGAGGGACGGGTCTCGTTCTCGATGATCTTTCGATCGGATCATATAGATGTCTTCACTGAAGTTTGTGCCATTCGATGTCTCGTTGGAGCCTCCAGTGCTTTGGAGCCGTCATGGACGTAAGCTTCGCCTTGCCGATGAACCAGTATCTCCCCTCTTCTTCCTGCCTCGACAAGTCAGGTACCGTGACACCAAGTACGTGGAAGTGTCCTTAGGCTTTGCATAACTAGTTTACTCAAATTTAGGAAAATCGGTTCTTTGCCAATTTTCGCTCGATCCGTAGAGGTCAATAACTGTACCCCGCCGCACAGACCTCCACGCTCATCGATCCCCGGAAGCTCCTCATTCCGGCGCGTCACAACGTCAGACGCGTTGCCGTTTGTTTGGCAATACAAAACACAACGTGCATAACTCCATGTAGTACATAACTCGTATCTAGAATCGCCTCTCGTTCACGACGCGTCTTCGTGTCCATTCCATCCGTATCACTTGCAGTCGTCACCGTCATCATTAACTCGTCATCACCAAAGCACCTCGACTCAACTTTCAAGCAGCAGAGACGAGGAATTTGTTTGACGCTTTCACTCAAGACTCGGGAAAGAGCTTTTCGTGGGCGTAGCTTGGCTCAAACCAGCGCGCAACATCGCACGCGAATCTTCGCCTCATTCAAGCACAGGAGCGATCACTCACCTGCTCGCCGCGAGGCCTCACAGTCTCTCTATCACCCTCTGATCACTGAACAAACTTGAAGTGCTCACCTCGCTACACAACGCCCTTCAGAACGAAACCCACTCACAATGGCCACTCTCCCTTCCGAGCCCGCCGTGGCCCCAGTCGCAGCACCCTCCGCTCCACCAGCCCCGGCCTCTACAGACCCCACCACAGCACCGCCTACCGCATCAAACACCGGTTCCGCAGAAACAGACACCTTGCCCACCACCGCCGCCGACACCCCCGCTCACGGAACAACACCACCCCCCATCACCCTCCGCGCCCCCTCGACCTCGTCATCCCCCACCCCGTCCCCCACCAGCCCAACCCTCAACCCCCCGCCCCTCTCCTTCCTGCGCGGCAGCTGGACAGTAACGCACAGCACCCTGCCAATGTGGCGAAAAGCCCGCAACGTAACGATCACATACACGCCAATTGCCAATTCCGGATCGGCTGGGGGCCACGGCCACGTGGGCGGGACTCACCTGGACGACGTGGTGACGTACCAGCCGCTGGACAAGGGGAAAGGGGCCCAGATCTCGACGGTGCGTGGTGTGGACAAACCGGCTATCACGGCGGAAACGCACAATAGAGGCGTGGGACACCATGTCGATACCGCTCCGCCCCCGACTCTTCCCTCTGGAGAGGAATTGGCCAGTCTGGGGTACACGTGGCGCGGGAAAGGGTGGTTGATGATTGCGACTTCCAAGTGGGAGATCCTGGGGTATGGCGACGAGGAGGGAGGGGGGAACCAGTGGGTGGTTACTTATTTTGCCAAGACGCTGTTTACGCCTGCGGGGATAGATTTCTATTCTCGTAAGGGACGATTGAGGGCAGAGACGGTGGAGGGGATTAAAACCGCGATCAAGGGGCTGGGAAGTGAGATCGTAAAGTTGTCGGAGGGGATGTTTGAGGTGGCTCTGGATGGGGAGAGGGAGGCGTAGGGAAGGGCGAAGAGTGAAGGGATGGTAATGTGGGATGGCAATGCAGGATGGCAATGCAGGACGGCAATGCAGGATGGCAATGCAGGATGGCAATGCGGAGTCGTTAGGATGCTGTGAACACCCAAGCTATGCGCTTCAATTGCTTATGCGAACCTTTTCCCTGCTCTGGATCCGCTGTTTGAACGCTCAGGAACTCGTAAGCCCGGAAAACCCATCAGTCCTCAGTCCAGCAGGTTAAACACCGGACCTCCATAACTCGTCTTCTGTGTTTGCGCCGCAACTCCGTACGACCCCGATGGCTGCGGTGCGCGTGAGCGGTACTCACCGTCAACGTCCAGGTCCACCAGCAGGCTAGTGTTGCTAGACACAGTCGCGGCGGGCTCTCGAGGCGAAGTTTCGATCACCTGGCCAGGCACACTTCTGCCAGCTCCCACGATGGGCACCGCAGCAAGCTGGGGCGTGGCAATCCGACGTGCCCTCTCGAACGCGGCCTCTTCCTCCTTGCGCTTCTGCAGCAACCGGGCATCGTCTGCTCTAGCCCCGCCATTCACGAAAGCGTTCCAATTGTCAGGCAAACTGGATGGAGGGGACGGCTTTGCTGACGTCTCGAGGCTAGCGTTGGTCAGGACGTTGCGAGGTGCTGAAGCCGGTTGACGAGAATGAGCCGCAGCACTTGGAGCAGACTTCAGCATAGATGGCTGGCCACCGGCGCGTCGGTCGCAAGTCTTGCACTTGCAAGGGTCGGAACAAATCTCTGGAGCTTCATCAGTTTTGCTGTCAAAGATGGAAGACGTATGTACAAACCAACACAAACGTGACCGCAGACCAGTCTAACGGAGCACTGCATCATGCACCTGACCAAGTCGTGTTCGAAGCTGTCTGGCATTAGCGAGGGCTCTCTCAAAGTCAACAAGAAGACCTACGGATGGCACTTGTAAGGACACGGGTGGCTGCATGACAGGATGCCCTCGCACTTGTAGTCACAGCCTCCATGGACATGGTCCCAGTCATCGACGTACTCCATCCATACTTTGCGCTGATGCTGAGTGCACTATAGTGGGAAGCAATATCCGATACGGCGCTCCTCTCCTATCTGTGACCGAGTTTTGGGGACTTTGGTATGATACATGATCTCCACCACCTCGCCCCATGTCCAAGACTCGCATGCAAGCAGTTCAGCGTTGCCGAATATGTAGAAGCCACGCTTTGCTCGGGAGAGAGCGACGCAGGCACGATTGTCGTCGGATAGGAACCCAATCGAGTGTTTCTTGTTGCTTCGGACAAGGGACAGCAAGACGATGTCGTTTCTAGGATCTTTCAGCGCGTTCTTCAGTTCGGAGCTGAGAAGAAACATACTCTTCACCCTGATACGAATCAACTGTAACCACCTTGATGGGTGCTGAACACAGGTTTGGGTGTCTCCGGAGCGACTGTATCAGCCGCTTGCGCTGACCGTTATAGAACGTCAGCATGGTAATCCCTACAGGTGCTTCGCCGTTCAATACTAGGTAGTCAGCAAATGCTACGATGAATTTGGCCTCTGGTTCGTTGAAGTATGACGAGTTGGCATCCCTTCCTTCCTCCCAGGTGTGAGTGAAGCAGTAAGAGTTGGCTCCACCCATACCCATGATCGGAGGTCGGTTGTCCGGGTCCTTGACGCTTGGATGATCCTTCAAAGTGGTATCGTAGATAGGTCGGAGCAGGCGGCGGATCTCGGGGATCATACGGCGCTGGCGGGTAAGTTGGTCATACTCCACCTCATTCAGAACAAGTCGCTCGAATAGAGACAGGTTTAAATGAAACGGGGCGTTCTCGAACTTTTTAATTTGCGTATGAGGTCTCAGCTGCTGATGATCACCGACAAGAATGAGATGCTCGAGTGTCGGAAGGCAGGCTACGGCCACTGGGGCTTCCATGGTCTCAGCGGCTTCTTCGACAAGCACTACTCGAGGCCGAAGGGCTGCAACGAGAGCGCGGTACTTGGATAAACCAGTGGTGGTCATGCCGATGATGCGCTGCTTGCTGAGGAGGTTAATGTCTTCTTCCCAAAGCCCGACTCGACGCTGCTGTACAGCTTCGTGATAGTCTTTCGAGATCTTGCGCATCTCTGTGAGCAGATTCTTTTTCATCTGACGCATCAGGTAGTTGTAGACGTGCCCTCGATGGATGTAATCGATTGTCTCAAGGTCTGATGTGGTGTCGAGAATCTCTTGGATATCTCGTTCCTTCAGGGCTCCGCCTCCCTTGCCCCTGTAGTTGTCACTTAGCATCATGACTTCTCCTTTCAGAGCTTCGATATCCTCATCGTCCTGTGCGGAGGCTTCTGCTTCAAGCTCCTGCAGCTGTTCGATCTCCAAGTCTTCTTCCTCGTAGCAGTCCAGACCAAAGTCGTCTGGTCCGACCGGGCGTAGACACACAGTGAGTGCCCTACCCAACCACTGTTGAATCAGCTCGCCAGCAGCGTCTGGGGGAGTGTCCAGGATCGAAGTGTTCTCCGCTTCCAACGACTCTGACTGTTCTTTGGTAAGTAGACCCATTTGTCTTAACACACGGTGATCTAATGGACCTTTGCCCATCTCGAGAGGCGCCAGCAAGTTCTGACAAGCGACTTTGGCCTTTCTCATTGCTGTTGTAGCCTGTGACTTTTGGCTGTGAGGCTGCTTCTTTGGCGGCTCGGCGGATCGAATCGCGAAAAGAGTGCGCTTCTTGATGTCAGCGTCTTTGCTTCTGCCACCAAGACGAATGTACTTCGGCTCAAATAAGCGAGTGTGGCGCAGAATCTGGTCAACAGCGTGGTTCGTTTGCGCAGTGACAATGATAGGCGCATCGTCTTTCCGTAGGTTGTCGCGAAGAACCTGCAGGGCTTTCACGGACACGAATGTCTTCCCGGTGCCTGGCGGTCCCTGTACCACAGCCACCCTGCGGGTGAGCATGCCCTTCAGCGCCTTTGACTGCGAGCCATCCAATGAGGTCTCCTTCGTAGCAGGCCATTCCTCCAGCACGTTGACATTCTGGACTCTCGACGCGTCTTCCACGCTGACTAGAGCGCTGAGGTTGACGTGTGGGTTGTTCTTGATATATTCAGGTGGCTCGACGTCTTTCTTGACACCTACGAGGTACTCCGAGAGTGGGAAAGGCTCCCTCATCATGTGCTGAAGGGCCATGAGGGTATGGCGGCTGGCCTCAAAAAAACTGCTTCGGCACTCTACCATGATCCACTTCTGCACAGGATCGATCGGCTGATGGTAGTGGGGAAAGAAGAGGTCAATCTCGGGCGGATTCTGCTGCAACGCGGAGAGAGGTCGAGCGGCGACTGTTGCCAGTATGCACGTTGTTTGGAAGACATCGTCGAAGGGCGAAAGGGCGACAAGAGTGCCGGTGATAAGACGCTTCGACTGCTCCCAGCTGTCGAAGTCAGCGACTAAACTTGGGAAGACTCGATTTGGCGACGCTGGAATGCTCATCTGTGCATTGACTTACCGAATGTACTTTTTGACTCGGGACATGGAGAATGCCACACGTGTTGCCAATCCGCGAGAGCTGAACACAAGCGAAGTGATATACACAGGCTCGTAGATCCCAACGTTTTTCTCATACCGTGCCTCTTCCTTATAGGGTTTCTTACGGACCTCAGCAATAGCTTCGCGCAGTGGTCGCAAGGCATCTTCAGAGAGTAAATCGTACTCGGTGCGCAGATAGTCCTCAGTGCTTTCGTACGGACCATCAATCTTCTTCGGACGTGGGTCTTCGTCCTCAGTTGAGACTAATGTCTCAATAGTATTGAAACCTGGCTCCTCACGCAGGATCTTGTGGGGATGTGGGATCTCAGGCTTGTTCAGCCAGGGGCCGGCGCCTGCAACAGGTTTGCTGGCCACTTCAAAGTACGTGCGAATGTCCTGGGTCACACGAGCAGGGACGCCTTCGGGGATGCTGTCGTCGGGGACCTGAGGGTTGTGCTGATCTGCTGGCACTGCAGTGCGGAAGCCCTCGGTCAGATGGGCGTTGTATTCGCCATCTCCTCCCGTGTAAGTCCGCTGCGTGGCAGAAAGTAAGAATCAGTTCAAGGACTCACCTTCATCGATTCCGCCATCCAGCCCTTTGTAGGTGTTCCTTGAGTGCGCTGGACCCTGGCTTGAGCTACTGGAGCCCCCTCTGTGGCCATGGTGGGCAGATCTCCTGTTCTTGGGCCGCTTTGCCATGCTGATTAGCGAAATTACGAATATGCAAAACGAATGTAAATGAATGCAATGGATGTGAAAAGGGGAGCAAGGAAGACAACTGTGCTAGAACTGCTGGTTGGCTCGTGTGTTTTGTGAGAAGAATCGAGTGAGGGTGATATTGTTTTGTGTTTGCCGTTTGCTCGCAGCTGGAAAGCGCAGGCACGCTAGCTCAAGCCAGCAGCCCGACAAACGCCGCTGGAAAACTGCAAGCTTGCAAGCGAACCATTGCAGATACGATGAAGAGACTGAAGGTGTGTGAAGCATGAGATATTGCGTAAGGGAGAGCCTGATAATGCACGGAACATGCTGTACTGAGCTAGGAGCCTGCGGCGACAAGGAGACGCTGCAGCATTGCGGATGACTTGACGTGACTTGGGAGTTTTGAGTTTTTGGACGTTTCCAAGACAGCTTGCTTGGTGGTATTGTATGTTTTAGAGAGATCAATGAAACTCAAACTTTTGGACGTTTTTAAGATAGCTTGCTCATATTAACTGATAAGATCACGCGGCCTCTAAGGAAGATGATTATGTAGTGTGTTGCAGTGGGTGTTCGTATGACATAGGCAGTACAAAGAACAGCTGCGGCGGTTGGGAGAAGGCATAGAATGAGGTCCAAATGTCCTCCACTGAGGCAGGCGCAGGGGCGTAGATGAGCGACCGAGGAAGCACGGGCCACGAAGGTCTAGAAGAAGCCGTAGACAGCAGTGAGAGACAGAGACGAGAGACAGCAGTGAGAGGCAGAAACGAGAGACAGCAGTGAGAGGCAGAGAGGAGACACAGCAGTGAGAGGCAGAGACGAGAGGTAGTGCGAGGCTATCAAGGACCTGTGTATCCTGCAGTGAGACGTGCACGTGATGGCTGCACCAGGGGGCATAGGCTACAAAGGCGCAAGAGCAGCCAGAGTGAGGCGCAGAAGCGAGTTGCGACATCAATTCCTACTATGCTCGATCTTTGGTGGCCTGTAACCGAGCTGCCTGTTGGTGCAGGCGCCGAGATGTCGGCGTCGAGGTTGGCTGCGGCAGAGGCGAATCCAGGGTCGGTCAGGGTCAAACGGCGCTAGCCCCACGTCATGGGCGTAGGGCTGAAGGCTTGAGCGCGACGTCGGCTATCCGCGCGCCTCGAGCCTCGAGCCATTGTCCGTCCGCGAGCAGCAGATGCGCGCGAGCTCCCTGGCGCAGCATGAACGAGGACGACTACGACGAGAACGGCGCCAGTGAGTGCCCTTCTGCGGCCACGACAGGCCATGCGTGCTAATGGGCGGCGCAGGCTCCGGCGAGGACGAGGACGAGCAGGAGGAGCACGACGCCATGGACGTCGATGACGACGAGGGCGGCGACGAGGGCGGCGACGACGACGACGACGCCAACGACGACGACGACGACGCAGAGGGCGACAACGACGACGACGACGACGCCGACCAGGACGGCGAGGGCGAGGGCGAGGGCGAGGGCGAGGGCGACGACGACCAGGACGAGCCCCGCAGCCCGTCGCAGCGCCGCAGCCTCCCCAACGGCGGCACCCCAGGGCCGTCCGCCGCGAAGCCGCG